>VXAZ01000391.1:0-67361 GCA_013399875.1 Gymnorhina tibicen | reverse complement strand
AAAGCCATTCTCCCTTGTCCTGTAATTACACTCTCTGATAATTACACTCCCTCCCATCTTTCCTGGAGGTCCCCCTTAGGTACTGGGAGGTTTCCCCATGACCTTCTCCAAACTGAACAACCCCAACTCTCTCATCCTTTCCACGTAAGAGAGGTGCTACAGCTCTCTGGTCAGTTCTGTGGCCCTTCTCTGGACCTGCNACGTAAGAGAGGTGCTACAGCTCTCTGGTCAGTTCTGTGGCCCTTCTCTGGACCTGCTCCAGCAGGTTCATGTCTTATGCTGGAGGCCCCTCCAGTGTGTTATGGCCCCTCAAGCAGCTGTGACACCACAAAGCTCGGTGTCATCAGCCAACCTGTTTCTGGTGCACCTGATCCCACTCTCCGTGGGAGAGAGAGAGATCCCACTCTCCGCCCTGACAAAGATGTTCCATAATACTGGCCCTAGTGCAGACCCCTGAGGAGCACCACTCATCACTCCTCTCCACCCAGACTCTTGGCCATTGGCCACAACTCTTTGAGCAGGACCATTCAGTCAATTCCTTATCTACCGAGCGGTCCATCTGTCAAATCCAGGTCTCCACTTTAGAGTCAAGGGTTGCATGGAAGCATCAAATGCTTTGCACAAGTCCAGTTAGATGACATTCCCTTATCCACCCATTGTAGGAGGCCACCAAATTTGTCAGGCATGATTTGCCCTTAATGAAGCCATGTTGGACCATTGTGTTGCTTATTGACATAGGTAAAGTCCATGAACAAGCTTTAGTGCTTTGATGCACAAATCCAATCTTTGAAGACTCTTATCAATACATGGCCAGTGTCTTACAGTGCTGCAGTCTTCCAGAAGAGGTGAAAGTCCAAGATCTTCTTTGGGCTGTTAAAGTTTCCATAAGGTTTTCAGCACACATGGAAGAATTTGACCAAATTTCAACCTTGAGAACTGTAACTCCCATTGAATACATTTCCTGTGCTGAATTTTCCCTATGCTTTTCCTTGTTGTTTCATGTCAAAAGTGATCATACTGTAGCTATGCACTGGCATACAATTACCTCATTCCCGTGGGGCACTGACGTTATCACCAGGAGTGCAAAAGGTGGAGACCACTTTATTTCCAACATGGCCACTTAAGTAGGGATTGTGATCAGAGTAATGTCACACCCACACAGCATCTCCCAGGAGCAGAAAATATTTTTGCACTGGCCTGACATGGCCTGTTAGAAGTTGCTGAGGTAGAAGCAGACTGAAATTATGCAGAGAGTCTGTTATTAGCAGTCTGATGATTTCAACACTTTATAATTGCAGGCACAATTGAAAATTCAGCTGTCTGTGTGGCTGATGGTCAGAGGGACATGAGACCTGGGTTTCCTCAGATTGGAAGAGTGACTTACACATCTCTGCCCTCATGCTTCTACAGAATGAAAGCCCTTCGTCTGCATGTAGGAAGAGTGCTAGAAATTTTGGAAAGGCTGATTTCACCAAGAGAATGGCAGTGGGTTTTCTCATTATCTATAGCTTCATCTAAATAGTCTGAGCATTCATCTGGCCTTCAGAAACCTCTTTTCCTGCAGATACCGTCTGCCCAACTCCTACTGTGCCAGAAGTATTCTTGGAAGATGATAGCAAGAATGATTAGAGGACTGGAAAACATGGTTGGAATGAGAAGCTAAAGAATTTGGTTTATTAGTTCTTAAAAAAAAGAAAAGAGTGCATGGACAAAGCGTTTGCAGGCATGGTGTTGAAGAGGATGGTATCCAGTTGTCTACCAAATTTATGAGGAAAGAAACTAGTATGAATGAGTCTAATGTGCAGCACAAGTTGACTGGATTTGGAAAATTTTCCCCTTTCATGGGTAAATTTCATGAAATCTCCAGGCAGATTGTACATTTATAATAACAAATTTCACAGCTGTCCCCAGTGAGTTCTTGTTTTGTACAAGGTCCTACTTCTAAGAAGGCAGCCTGGGTAGATGTCCAGGGCTTCTTCCAGCCTTACTCTAACTGCTGTTGTGTGCTACAGGGAGCATGTACAGGAGCAACCTGGCAATGTTGTTGGATCACTTAGATAGGGAGTCAGTTAGATTGCCAGCAGATCACTTAACTTCTTGAAGTGCCCTCTGCCTTAAACTGTAAGTTACAGAACACTTGCATTTGGGTGTGCTTTTTTTACCATGCACCTCATCCTGTTATTGGTACATCTCTCAAATTCAGGCATTTGCAAAAGCAACAGAAACCTTTACTTTTCTGAACTTACTTTTCTGAACTCTTTTTCAGAGTTAAATAAATTCACATGATGCCACTGACCTCCATACTGTGCAACCTTTACATCTTGATGTAGTTGGACTCCCTGTTTTGCATTTCATTTCAGTGTGTTCTGTGACACTAAGTGCAACTTACTAGGAAATTGATTTTTTCTAAATGATTTTTCTAATTTATGTCTCTTGTTCGTGTTTTCCTTTTCATCTCTGATTTCATAGATCTCTGTGTTCTTGGTCTCAGTTTTTCCTTCTGAGAAGTGCTGACTGCTGTGTAGCATACATTTTTCTTGTAGAAGCACAGCTATAATAGTAATAAAAAGAAAAAAGAAAAAGACTATCTTCATATTAATCAGGAAAGAACGTGTCCCCGGCAGCTTCTGTTCAATCTGAGCCCAACATGGAGGATGATATAACAACTTGCAGTACTGATGTAAGTGCCACGTCTGCTACTGAGAAATCAAAATCTGATAAGTGAGCTTTTGTCAAGACCTATTTACACATCTAAAAACTCAAAGGCATTTTTAGTGTATGGATGTAGACTTAGATGTAAATCAGGACAGACCCAGCTATGCAGTTTTACACCACCTATTGTGTTTTGCACCAAACACTGTCCTTCATATTGGCAATCTTACCTCTAGCTGTTTAGGACTATAATTCGTGAATCTATATTGGCACACGTGAATGTGGCTAAGCAATCCTCAGCAGGTCAAAAGTTCTGGAGCCTGGTTTTCTTTAAGGTTGGCCTCATTCTCCAGGTCTGCATTGCTCAGTTTTGATGATCTAGCCTCCCAAGATCATTCAGTGTGAACAAATTGAACAAATGTAGCTTCTAATAAAGCTGCTAGGACTTATGTTGCTGAGGTCCTCCAAGAACCTAATGCCTCTTCAGACTGCTTTCAGAAAATTCAGAGGAAGCTTTCAGAAAATTCAGAGGAAGTAGGGGATTTTCACCTATGGTAGCCTGATGTCACATCTACAAGTCCTGGGAGCACGTCCTGTCTTCACGTAATTGAGGTGGGCTAATTGGAGTACTGTAAGCCTAGATGCCGACTTTGCTTTGGATGAATGGCTTATTTCAGCAAAGCCTCTGCTTTTCTGACTCAAACCTGATGGAAATACTGGGTTTAAACTGAGGGAGGACTGATTTTTGCTGACTTTTGCACTGAAAAAGTACATCAAGGTTTAAACCACTTCTTTGAAAGAAGACACCACAACTCTGCATGCAGACAAGCCTTTAAGCTTCAATTTGTTTGTGTGATATACAGACCAGAGAATACAAAGGGCATCCTTATTCTCCCACCAGCTCTGATCCACACATCTCTCTCTTCACTTGTTGTTCTCTGCTGGACCCATGAGGTCATCTCAGTTTGACTGTTCATTTGTGACTGCAATAATAATTTTTTAGAAGATGACATATATGGTGAGAATACCTGTCCTAATACTGTTAACAGCATGGTGAAAGACAGGCTGAGCACCTGGCCAAGGCTAAAAGTAGACTCTAGAGGTGCTGTTTTCCTTACCTGGGGCTGATTTCAGTTTCAAGTCTATTTGCCAGTGTAACATGCCAACATGCCATCAGATTTCCAAAATACTCACAGGAAGGATTTGCACATACAGCTGCACACTGATGAGTGCCCCTTCTGATTCCCCTCCCCCAGCTCATTAACATGCATGTCTTCCCTTATTAGTGTTCGTCATTATGTGAACAGCTGGTAACTGTTCTGTTTTTCTTCTCATCAAAAAGAGGGCTTCACAGCCATGAGGAAAATTAGTATTAGGTGCAAGCAATTTTTAATACTGACTCCAGGTCCATTAATTTTTTCATTATTGTTCTCATCATCATCATGGCAAGGGTGGGCAGGTAGGCTGCGGGCCTGATTCTCATCTCACCAGGAGGAATATAAAGGGAGAGAAAGTCTTTCAAAGGCAGCAGGCTTACACCAATGCAAACTGGGGTGGGTGCAGATCAGGGTCTGGCTCTCATTAGATTTTACATGGCTGCCTTTAAAATATGAGTAGTTTCTCTTCCAAATCGATTTTAACTGTAATTAATTGTAATGAAGATTTTTTTTCTCTGCTTGTATTTCTGAAATACATGCTCCACCAAAGATTTTAAATGATCCCTCTGCTACAGATCTTCTAATCAAGGTATAAATTATTTCTCTCACATATTTAAGGAGAAGATGAAAAACTGAAAGATAATTGGTAACTAGACACATTTGCTGGGGTTCTCACTTTGATTTTTCTCTCAGTAGATGACTGGTTAAGAAGGAATATGCATTTTTAGTGGACCATCATGGCTGTGTTCAGGACCCTGAGCAAGGACAGGTCAAAAGATTTTGTGAGCTGTCTGAAGTACTCCAGCATTTAGATCTCCACCTTCCAGGCTATTGATCATTTTGGAGTGATATTTTGCCCTGGGTTTTTTAATTACTTAGGATGGTTATTGTCTTCTCTACTTTTCATATGGCACATATTCTCTATTTTCTCTTCTCCATCCATAAGCCTGAGAACATAGTCATTTTCCACAGGACCCCAAGAAATACACGCATGAAAAAATTTTTTCTGGTGTGGGAAACTTAGTTAGGTAAGCTGTAGTAGAGGTAAGAGAATATAAGAGCTGGACTTCTGACTGACAGCACTAGTCCAACTCTTTCTAACTACATATGCTTTTACTGTGTCAAAGTTTCCAGGAATTATGTCTGGTGGATCTAGAAATATTGTAAATATGTGAGATTTTCATAGGAAAAAGAGGTCTCATGCTATCTCGGGTGAATTTTATCTTTCTTTTAATAGTGTTTTTAAGTCCAGCTAGACTTGAAACACCATGGAGCCGCGCCATCAAGGCCCCTTCTCTTCCCCTCCCACCCTGGTGGAATGGGGAGAGAATTGAAACAAAACTTGTATGTCAAGATAAGAACAGTTTAATAATTGAAAATAAAGTAAAATATAATAATAATGGTAAATAATAATGGAAATAAAAAGGAAAAAAGATAAAGATAAAAATAAAAATGAAAAAGTTCTGCACTCTGCAGTTGCTCAACACCCAGTGACCAATGCCAGACCACCCTTCCCAAACCCAGACTGGGCCCCCCTTCCAAGTAACTGCCCCCAGTTTATATACTGGGCATGACCTTCTGTGGTGTGGAATATCCCTTTGGTTAGTTTGGGTTACTTGTCCCAGCTATGCTCCCTCCCAGTTTGTTTTTTTTTACCTCCTCACTGGCAGAGCACCAGATGAGGGAAAAAAAGAGTCTTTGGCTTAGAATAAACAGGACTTAGTAAAAAGCCAAAACATCAGTGTGTTATCAACACCATTTCATTCAGAATCCAAAACACGGCACTGTCACAGCTACTGAGAAGAAATTAACTCTACCCTACCTGAAACCAGGACAAACAGTAAACTGTTTTTACACCTCTTGAATGTTGAACCCAACTGATAACAGACTGTAAGTCAAATAATTGAGGAAAAGAGCAAACATGAAACAAATTCTGTACTTATGTAAAAATATGTACATATGTAAAATTAAGTTTAAATTTTTCCTGAAAAATGTGGAACTATAAAGCTGTAATGTATGAACACTACAGATTAGATCACTCTCCACTCTTTTTCCAGGTTAAATAGTGAGTAGCCTTGCATTCAAACCAAACAAATTCAGTTTGTTCTGCAATTAAGTTAAAATGCACTTTGATGCCACAGGTATATTGGAAATCAGTTCAAAATTGACTTCTGTTCCCTCCATATCTCCCTCTGTATTGTTATACTGTCTTACTATTTTTCATTTGATTTTAATCTCGCATTCCAAAGAAAATTAGTTTAAAACAAATCTATAGAGTAGTTTTAAATGAACAGAAGTCTTTAACAAGTCAGATGACATGAAAATTAAGGAAATGCTGGGAACACAATACAAAAAGATAAATAATTAAATTTCTTTTGAACGTTGAGTTGTTCCCCTGTCTTCCAAATGAAAACATACATACAGTGATCAATTGTCCAAACAAAGTCAATGAGACGTTCTTCTGCGTTCATCCCCTTGTGGGATCGCGTTTTCATCTCTGGACCTGTTTATTCTCGGCCACTAGAGGGTGCTCAGATAGCAGTATTACTGGGAATTTATAAATCTTTTCAGGGATTTGGGGCTTTTATGCAGCTAGCCGTGCCCTTAATTCTCATGTTCCTACTTGTTTTGGCTGATTTGTTTATTTTCTTGTTTCTTTTCGCTCTGTCTCTTTATTCAGAGCTTCTGCAAGGTGAGGGGTTCTTGCTGAATGAGTTAGTTCTTCATCATCTTGTCGTTATTCTAATGATCAACACATCAAAAATAGCCTTACTGTGTCGCTCCTCATATGGTCAAATATGCCCTTACTACTCTGCAAATTTAAAATCAGCATTAAACAACAGCTTCCAGGTGATTAAAGTAGATGTGCTAGAATCCAGGAATTCAGGACCACTGCAGGGTAAGCAAACCTGTAGTACATGGTTCACTCCCTTCTCTGTGCCCCTCTGAGAAATAAGCATATATGTCTTCTCCAAACATACCAACTTCCATTTCCCATGCAAGGAGACATTCCATGTCCTAAAACTATTCACTCTGTCACCGGTATTGAATAGCCTAAGCAAATGCACAGAACTTGCATGAGCCTCATGCATGATGAGTGTTGCCACTCTTCTGTAAGTACATTTCATTCCACTGTGTAATGTCATCCTGTGTTAGAAACCTCCGCCATGTGGGAGCTTTTGTGGTGACTTCAAAAATTTTGTGTGTAGACTCTTCTATACTCTCCAGGGACAAAGATAGGAAATTTTACATAATCAGGACGTCTGAACAGCTAGCAACCAGCCTCACAGATTAACTAGGCTTTAGCAGTAATTGAGTAATCTGTGGAACACCACATACCTAGACAATGCCAACAAAACCCAAACAACATTATTGTTATTCCCCATTTCTGCTTCAGTCTACAAGATAGGCCGAGAAACTGTAAAGAACCGTTATTTAATTAAAGATAGGTTTGAGAGATTATAGGTCAAAAAAAACCCAAACCAAAACCAAGCCCACCTTTTAGGGGATTCCTGGAATGAGTGGATTGGAAGGAAAGAGAGAATCCGAAGGACAAGAAGAAAAGTGTGTATGACTGTAGGCTACTGGCAATTTTCAAAGATGGGTGAGGAAAAGGAGATAAAGCCTCTGTAAAGAACGAGTTCTGGAAGAGTGCCTGATCACCCTGTGGATACAGAATGGAGTGCCTTTGCTGTATACAGCTCTGCAGGCATATTGTGTATGAAATTGTTCCAGAGTAAGCCAGAGTTTTTAGTTACTTGGGTTAGAATGTAATTTTTCAGGGACAAAGACAAGGAGTTTTCTTAGAGTTTCAGGGAATTCACTCCCTTTGAGAATAGATTGTACCTCTGATTCTTTTCTTCATTGTCCTGTGCAGAACTGGGTATCACAATTTCTTCAGAAAGGTTTTGTTGACCTTCTGCTGAAGCAAATATATCTGTATAATTGTGGTCTTATTAAATACTAGCTGATGCTAAACTACTCCTTGTACAAAGGAAGATGAGAAAGTCGTCCATTTGCCTTCAGTATTCTTGATCAGTATTTTTTCAGAGTCATGTGAGTGAAAGAGCAGCAGTAGCTATAGATGATGGTCTTGTAATGGGCAGAAGTATCATGTGTATGCAATTAGATTAGTTTAATTTTGATCATACAGCTACTCTTGGTCATAAGACAGGACGAACATGTGATGATGGTCTCAAATAGGAGAAGGCAGAACTGCTTTGGGATAATTTTTCTCTCTTGGTTTTATTTGATCATTTCTTTTTTCCCATCTTTTTTGTATTAGAATCATACTTCTGGTTCTGCTCAATCAGCTAGAAATCATGATTGCCCTGTGAGTGAATGGTCACTGTCACTACTGAATCTTCCAGCAATATGGAGGACTCAGATAGATGGGAATATCATCAGCCTTTAAAAGAACTGTTTGATGGAATAGCAAGAAAGAATAAAGCAGAAAGCTGATTTAAGGGGTCACCACTTAATTACAGGAAAATTAGGTAGAGAAATAAAACAACATAATCCAAAATCTTGGAGGTGAGAGAAGGATGGTGTGAGAAGACAGTAGTTTTATAAACTATTATTGCTGAGGAAAAGGTTTTTTGGAATAGAAACGCAAAGGTGTGACCCTGTAGACAAGTGGGGCAAAAGGGCAAAAACTGTAAGACAGAAAATGCTCACAGAGATGGAAAAAGACACAGGGAAGGGAGAAGCAGTGGGTTGAATTTGGAAGTTTGAAGGGAAACTGAGGCAGGGTAGTCTCTGCAAAAGCACATTTTAATAAAAATTAATGGGTACTGTTGTAAGTCTAAGGCAGCATGATTTTTTTACTGGGGTTTGTTTCCTTCTTTAGCTGAAGTTGTGGTATTTTTTAGTATCTGAAATAATCCACTATGGGAAAATAATCCTGCACATACAATGCACTGAGGAACCCATTATGTAATTTTAAAGGTCAGATTTTAAAATGTATTTGAACTTGGTTTATTGATACGAGCCTGTAAACATTGCACACAGTGATTTGCATCTGCAAATAAAGAACATTTTACCTACCTGACTTGTGGATGAAAATGGTCTGGGTCAGCAAACAAGTTGCAAAGGGTTGTATATTGTTGCAAATGGTCTTACTTCCCTAGGTTTTCTAGGAGGTGTTTTCCAGAAGTAGGTAGGACTGCTCTCTGACCTGCGATCTCATGTGTGTATTCTGTTACCAGAAATAAGCTGGGGAAGAATGGTAGCTTTCATACCTTTTGTCCTTGCACCAGAATTTGTCACTCAACTGAGTAGTCCCTTTGCCTTTGTCTGTGAGTTCTGTGAGGAGTGCTTTGCTTCTGGAGATCTCAGTCTGTGTGGTGTGATTTTCCAGCCTAAGGGGCCTGTGAGAAGCCAGCCAGCCTCCTGAAGGGGAGCACATGCAGCTGCTTTAAGCACAAAAGGCACTACACAGCTGTGCAGAGCACATACAGCAACCCAGCACAATGGCAAAGAAGGTGGCAAGATAGGTAGGACCTGGTTACCACCCCTCCAGCGATCCATCCATACCCCTGTAGAGTCTACAGGCTGGACGAACTGCAGACTTCGACCAGACTGGGAGTTCTTGGCTTGGCAGATATCATGTTGCCACCTTGTGAGTAAAAGTATTGGTATGCAGCAGGCAGTTCAGTGATTCTACCCCCCAGGTTTATGAAATTTCAGGCTGCCTTCAGGACTGAGGCACCAAGGGGTAACTGCACCTCTTTGTTGCTGCCCTTAGAGCATTGGGTCTTGAACACATCACAGCTTTTTAAACTCTCGTTTGCCATGTGCAAAGGAGTTCTGTGCCTTTTGTGCCAATATGTTTTTAACACACCTACTACCACAGCTGGGAAGAAAGTAGTGAAGACGCTGCTTGGATGCTTCTTGGAGGGCAACACAGGTCATCTTCATTGCTTGTGGAAGTAAGCAGATTGCAGCTGTTGTACTAAGGACAGGACTGTGCAGCTCAGAGAGAAATGTATAGTTCTGCCACCAGATCCTTTACAAATTGGTATGTTTTATTATGCTGTTTATGTTTTTTTTTTCAAATGTTGCTGGTTTTAAATTCCTACTCTGGAAATTGTTTTTGTCCAAGCTTGACATAACTACAACTAATTTGTAGATACACTGAGACTAGTGTATGCAAAGGATATACAGTTTTAATGTTACATGAAGTAGAATGGTTTGGTGACTTTTTTTTCTGCTACCTGCTGGACCTAGCAAACCTTCCCTGCATTTCTAAAATTAAATCACTTTAGTCATTCCTAGAGTAACTCATTCTTGTATGTGCTACACTAATTCATCCATATGTATAATAGAAAGCAAAAGTGCCCAAAAGAGGGTCAAACTTTCTAAACTGAGTCTGATTGTGGAAAGCCATGACTTGCACATCTGTATACACTCTTTTTTGGTGCAATGGCTCTGCGTTAGACATTGTAACATGCAACAGAAAGGATTCTTTCTGCTGTGTCTGTCTCCTTAGTTGTTCAGGACTGATTGTGTTTGTGCAAGTTCGTTGCATTATTGCAAAGAGATGAAAAAATGAGCTGGGTAGTGTTTTCTTAAGCAATAACATTTGGAGAGTTTTCAAATGCACCTGTTAAAATATTTGTATTCTAGCAGGTGCAGAAGCATCCATATGTAAAGATCATATTAACACATGTTTTGCACAGGGATATTATCTTTTGTCCCAGAACTGATTAGTTTTTAAAATGTCAATGACTCACGTGAAGTTTGTATCCATCATAGTTACCTTGGCACGAGCCCTGTGCCTGTCCGTCTGTGCATGAGTGTCACACAAGTACACAGCCTGTGATGTAATAATCATCTTTGACAAAGGATTGCTTACAACACGGTGCTGCTGTGGAGTGCTCTGAAATAGTGAATTTGTGTTTGTGTGTTTGAAGTGTTACCCTGAGAGATTACAGGCACAGAATGATTCATGTAGCTTCCTTCTTTTGTGCTCTAGCCAAGTAACAGGATTCTGCCAAGTATTTGTAGCTCTTGAAAGCCATGTTCATGTCTTTCCAGGATAGAAGATATCCTCAGTAAGTACACAGCCTGCCAAAATGAGAAGAAGAATTCCCGTACAATGGCTAAGATGAATACTCCTAGTACTATTTTATAGCAAAATTTATGTCAGTGAATACTCAACAGCGAATTCCCAAAGTTATTCGTTACTGTTTGTTTGTGGGAGACAGCAAAAAGTGCAGAGAACTTTTCTTGAGCTAGAGAAGATTTTTATTTTACACTATTTTTAATATGAGTTTGCTCTGCAATTCCTTATTTTTTGAAGAACATAGTACAAGTGAGAAATTACTGAGTTCCTTTAAACTGTTTCCCAATTAGAGAATGTCTCCTTCTTCTGATTCTCTAAGTGGCACCACTTACTACAAAACCAGGAGTGGACCATGTGATCCACCAATGATGCGTTGTCATAGAACAAATCAATGTCTTCTTGCTGACAAAAGGACTTGTCCTTAGGTGTCATAAATATACTTGAGAGTGAGAAAATCTCGTCTGAAATACATGGTGAAATGTATGTTCCCTATTCTAGACAAAAATATCTTAGAATGCTTAATTCTGTCTCATTGAATTGGGCATTTCAGTATCTGTAGTTCTTCTTCAGTGTTGTGTAGTGTTCTCTTCTGGTTTGCAATACATCTAGAGAGAAATAATATCCTTCATGAGTATTTGCTTTTTGTGATGTTTGTGGCTTCCTAGGTTGTAGTTTACAAGTTTTGCTGTGCTATTTTTATACTATTTTTATATTTAATTACTATTTTTTACTTCATAAGAATATAAAATAGTTCAATCAGACCACATGTGTAACAATAAATTATCTGCCAACCAATGAACCACTCCAAGGCAAGACAAGAAGCTACTGTATATATCAACTAATTCAATTTATAACATCAGCTGATACGTACTTAAAATACTATGGCATTGACTGCATACAAAGATTACCCTGTGAAAGATTAACTATGGCAAATTAAATAATTGATACATTCTGAAGCCTATAGATAAGAGGATTAGTGAAGTATCCTGCAGCCTTTCTCGCATGTTAGCAGTCCCATCAAAGTCAAATGCTATCAGGACCGTCTGAAGTCTTCTGGAAACTCTTTGAACTGACACCCCTCACTCTCAAGTGACCAGTGATTCAATTTCATCCCCCATGGTTCTGAAAACCAGGCTCAAGAAGTGGGACTGAGAGTGCCCAAGAAGAAGGCACCTAAAAAGCAGCATAAAGCCCACAGCTTTGTCACCTTTATCTTTTATATAAAATGTCAGTGAATTGTCCAGGCATGTAAATCTGTAACTATTGTTACTATTATTTATTATTAGTTATTGTTATTACTGTTATTGAATGACACTTCCTCTCTGAATATGGTTCCCTCTCAGCCACAAGCAATATTTTTCTAAGTACACATCAAATGATAAATCTCTGTCAGGCAGTGTCCTGTTCATCCAGCTGTGCTCTACTAGAGAGTATTGTTAGATATCTGTTTACCTCAGCTCCTAACATCAAACCTTAATGATTTTTTTTCTGTTTGTTCTTGTAATGATCTGAAAACCTGAGGAGAGATTAAATTCAAGGTGGTGTATAAGGACTGCATTAAAAAAGTAGTGAAGGAGAAATGCAGGGAAAGGACTGTGAGGAAACTACAAAAATCTGTGTTGCTGTATCCAAAACTTAGTGCTGGGGGTGATTTTGAGCCCCTGTGTCCAGATGAGCACCCTGCCCTGATTGTGATGCAATGTCTAGGTAAGATACTTCCTTTGGGTTTTTGTTACAAAGAGAACATGGCCGCACAGAATGGCAAGAATAACTAATTAGTCCCTAATTTGTCCACCTGGGGAAGCAGGCTCC
The DNA here is from genome assembly GCA_013399875.1 of Gymnorhina tibicen. Taxonomy (NCBI): domain Eukaryota; kingdom Metazoa; phylum Chordata; class Aves; order Passeriformes; family Artamidae; genus Gymnorhina; species Gymnorhina tibicen. Next base: position 54,674 of record VXAZ01000391.1, on the reverse strand, counting down.
CAGGGCAGACTGTGGTGCTTTCTTTCCTGACAATTATGGGAAATAACTGGGCAAAGCTGATTCTGAGATTTCTGGTTGGCTGGTTGACACCTGGCACTTTTGCAGAGGTTCTGAAGAAGAAAGGTTATACCTCCTCTGAGACCATATCAAGGCTGCAGTCCCGGGTATCCAAGAATACGGCTGTGTGCAGCTGAGGCTCCCACCCACCTCATCCATGCAGGACCAGGACCTTTGAGAGAGGGTCAAGGACATGAGCTCCCAGACAACAGCTCTTGCAGATGTATGGCCACAAAAAGGGGGATGTTTTGACCTGCTTTTGAGGACATTTCAATATGTGCACTGTCTAGGGTTTCTGGGGAGTTCAAGGATTGTATTTGCTGACTGTGACTTTTTCCCTAGAAATAGGGCAGATCTTCACAGTCCCTAACCTCAATCTGACATAACTTGCTGATCCATGCTGGTTCTGCTTCTCCTGTCTAGAACTACTTTTCTGCAGAGGTTGAGTGTGCTGGGTTTATTTTGTGTAGTGGTTGGTGTGGGTTTTGGTGGTTTTGGCTAGACAGTTGCTGTGACTTAACCACTACTTGTCCCATAGCTCCCAGTCATCTTTAATGTTGCTCTGCTTCTGTGACATTTACATGCTCTCCACTGCCTTGTGCGCAAGCCCTTGACTTTTTTTGGGTAGGGATGGTTTTTTATGGTGTTGTCTGAGTATCTTGTGGAGTTCCCTCATTGAGGCCTTGTGTACCTCTACAAAGAATTGACAATATTAATGGACTCTGCAGAAATAGCAATACTCCAACAGACATTAGCTGTTTTTAAGGCGTGAGGGGAAAGAGTAACAAAGTGAGAGAGTCGAGTCAAGCCCAAAGATGTCTTTCCCAAGATGATGCTTTCCACCTACCTCATACTTGCTGTATACTAGAATATCTCAAAGATGAAAATAGGCTGTTTGAAGTATGTTTCCAGTCCCACCTCTGGCAGTTGAGATTTGCTCCAGATCACAGTTATGCTGCTCTCAACTCCAGGCAATTTGTGACTCTTCTCCTCCCGGGTTTTACTGGAGGATCCTGAGAAGCACCAGCAACGAGCTATCGGCTCTGTGTGTGGATTTACCACTCTCTCTCAAAGGCTGTGTAACTCTTAGCCACGTGAATCGTGCCAGGCTCAAAGCACTTGGTTTGCTGTACTTTCCCCGGGTGCTTTACCCCATTACTAAACGTTCCCGATCAGGGCAAACAATGATCCGTACAGCGCAGGGGCAAAAGGGGTGGCCCGTGTGGGCAGGATAACTCGGGGAAGCCGTTTTGCGCTCCTTCCTCGCGGGAGGCTCAGAGGTGAAACTCATCCTTCTGGAGCGCTTCCAGAAGAGCGGAGCCGGGCGCGGGGCGGCGGCGGGAGCTCCGGGGGCGGGCCGGCCCTGGGGAAGGTGGTGGCGGCCGCCGTGCCCGCCCTGCTCACCTGGGCAGCGGCGCCAGAGCTCGGGCGCTGCTCTCTTCCGCTCCTTGGAGGATGAACGGGCCGGGGAGGACGGTAAGGGGAAGCCTGGCGGGTCAGGGGGTGGCGGGGCGACCCCAGGGGCTGCTCCCTGCTTCAGGGTGGCCGAAGCCGGGACACGACGGCGTCGGGTGCTGACACTTTCCCGGCGTTCTCCCGCTCCGGCCGGCGGGGCTGGAGGAGATGTGTCCCACCGCCGGTGCCGCCGCGGCGTCTGCCCGGCCCCGCTCAGCACGGCTCGGCTTCGCCGGGAGTTGTGCTCCGCAGTGCCCGGAGCCTCAAATCCAAGGAGTCAACCTTCCCGGTGGTGCCGTGACCACCCGAGAGGGATTTGCTGTGCAGATATTCCCGGAAAGGAATAAATCAAGGGAGAATAGTTATGTTGTTGAAGTATTAACGAGCAAAGAACAAGCTGCTTGTGAGGAAACGACCACTGAAGTGCTGCTGGGGTGACTGTTCAGTGCTGGCAGGAGAGCTGCTGTTGAATTTCTTAACTTTTGACTACTGTCAAGTATTTGATTCCAGCCAACCAGAAGACAAACCAAAGGGTTTTCTCGAGAACAGCAGCCTAAGCCTTTTAAACGTGGTGTGATCACTGTTGTTCTAGAAAATTTGCTCATAACTAGAAGTATTTGGCCACTGTCCTGCCAGAAGTTAAGCTCCTCGGGTAAATGCTAACATCTATTGCTATTGCTAGTGGCTGAAGACTGTTGTTGCTATGTGTTTCTATATGTTACTCTTTGTCTTCAAAACAGTGTAGTAAAGGTTTGCTGTGTCTCTCAAAATAAAGCTGATAGTAAGGACAGTACCAACTTGGCCCATTCTAGGGAAAATGACTGCAGGTGTCCATCCCCAGGAGGGAATCTGCATCCCTGGGGCAGCTCTTCACCTCTCAGCAGTGAGGAGCAAAATCCCGGGGCTGCATCTTCTCCTACCCCCAGGGAGGGAGAAACAAGTGCAGACAGAGAAGGGCAGGAACCAATGCACTTCCTTGCTTGCACACAAAGCGGTGGAGAAGGTAGAGAGTGAAGGAAGGCCCCCTGCCCCTGTGTGCACTCTCAGAACAGTTTGTGCCTGGCGACTAATACAGTGGCAAGGGCTGCTAGTGGAAAGGAAACCAGACTGAGTTTCCTCTTCAGCTTTGCTCCCTTGAAACAGGCTTCTTTCCTCATTTGCAAAATATCTGTCATGTAAAATATTTTATGAACTTCTGGGCAAAACTGAACTAAGTGGCACTGTCCAAGCCAGTCAAAATCTGACTGTTAAAGGAAGATCAAAGTCAAGTTCTATGGTAAGATTAGCAAGCAATTCCATCAACCTCAGTCTATTGAACGATACCTACTGCAGGCTATCTTTTTTTGTAGGATCTTGCTACTGGGAGACTGTTAGTCACAGCAGTGACAGACACTGTAACAAACCCATGGTAAATTAAAACACAGTTTTGCTGCAATGAGTGATTTTTCAAAGTTACGAAATTAAAGGAATTTGGGGCAGGAATTTAAAAAAGAGTGTTTTGCTTTTTGGTTGAGTTTGAGAGGGGTCATTGCTGCTAGTGATGTTCTTTATTTCTTTGTTGAGTGAGTCATTGGATTTGTGGACTGAAAATTACACGCTTTGCTCTTTCTCAAGCAAAAGTAACCTTCACCTCTTGTATTTAGTATCTTTTTGATTTCCAAGTGCCATAATTTCTTGTATTGGTGATGAGTAAAAGCATGAAGTTAGCATTTGATAATATATTATACATTATCAAAGTACTGTAAAGATGGAGTTTTTTTAATGAAAGAGATATGTACAGAGAAAAGTTCTGTTCCAGTTCTCATGAGTATTTTTCTCATATCTAGTGTTAGTTAGAAACAGTGCATGTAGTCTGGATAATTTAAATAATTTTTAGGTATTGACTTTGCTCTAATCTGGGTGTAGAGGATCTTAGATTTTACTGTAGTTAAGAAATTTGTTGGACCAATATGAAAGGAGTGAGAAACTGTTGAGCCTCCTAAGAGCCTAGTAATTTTTTTTTTTGTACATGCTTATTTATACATTCTTAAACTGGTTTTACAGTAAATGAACCATGAATAGAGGTAACTGTCTTCAATAGCAGGTTGTCAAGTACCAGATTTTCAAGTCTCTGTAAAATATGACCTCTGAAGTAGTATATTCTTACTGCAATGAACTGGGATTTACAGATGATACATCCAATAATGCCAACATAAACTTAGCAATCTACTCGTAGCATAAAGCCTTAATATTGAGGTCAGAGTGAAGCCTATGATTGGCTTTGGAAGGGATACAAAGTTTCGAGGAGTCTATTTTCCTCGTTCTGGAGGGATTTGCACGTGTAAACACCCCAGAGAATGTATATCCACTGCTTTCTACTGGGAAAAAACCAAAAATACAAGATGCTTCAGGGTTCCACTGCTGGTTTCCAGAATCACTCATATGCTTAAATTCATCATGCTGAAATTAGTCATGTGTAAAAAATTGGTTTCCTGTGAGCATAAAATTTGTTAGGATTTATAAAGTTGCAGTTAAAGCCAGCAAAGGCTCTTTGGTAGTGGAAAAACTGATACATGTGAATATTTTCCAGTGGCTGGATGCACTGACTTCATTCTGGGGCCATACTAGATACGCATTTCTGAGGGCAGATTCTACTTCAGTATATCTGTCCCTTCTGTAGGTCCTTGGTAGGCACATGCTGCTCGCAGTAAAGCCTTCTGCTTTAGTGCTCATCAGACAGGGCATTCTGCAGCAAGATGACTTCAGGAGCATGACTGAAGTGTGTTATAAGGGGTGGTGCAAGTGTGTATGCATTTAAATATTCCCTCTTTCTCCTTGTTCAGTAAATCCACAGTTGTCTTCTCACAGGCAAGATGCAGGAAGAGCACTGATGGTAGGAAAATGAGTCTTTAACTTCCCTTCAGTTTCTACTTCAGTGACAAGACATACTTCTCTTCTGCAGCCATTCACTCAGCTCCACTCCAGCTTCTGCTCACACTGATCATCACTTTCTTGTTCTGTCTCTCTAAGTTCCTCCTGAGCACCATGCTTCTGAGGAGAGGCTGAGAGTTGAGACTGTTGAGCCTGGAGAAGGGCAGACTCAGGGTGTATCTCATCAATATATAACTGAAGGGAGGGTGCAAGGAGGACAGACTCCTTTTCAGTGGTGCCCAGTGACAGGTCCAGGGGCAATGGACATGGAACAAACTGTAAAATGGGGGATTCTCTCTGAACATCAGCAGGGAACTGTAAGGGTGGCTGAGCACTGGAATGAATAGGAAGTCCAGAGGTGTGGTCTTCATACTTGGAGATGCTAGAAAATACATCCAGATATGCCCATCCCAAGCAAGAAGCTACAGGTGGTCCTTCTTGGGTGTGTGTGGGATTTGACCAGATGACCCTTTCAAACTCAGCTGTCCTTTGGTTCCATGATTCTCTGATTCTGCTGTCAGGCAAAGCGTTGTTACTCTTCCCACTTTTCTGTTGCTTTTTGGCAGTCCACATAGTTCCGCATCCTGCAGCCTTCACTCCTCTCAAGCACTCTGGCACTTTGCACAGAGAGGCTCATTCACTTTAGTTGTGCTCTTTCACCATTAAACTAAAGTAAACAGCATGGGGGTTGCTGCTTGAGAGCTGCATTTAGCAACACTTCTTCAGAATTGTGACTTCTTATTACTATAACTTATTTTCTGGCACCAACTCAAATGTATACCTAAGCAGGGGAAGTCCATGTGAGAATGGGCAGATTCCTGCAATGCTGCCTGAAATCAATAACAAAGTTGTCACAGAATTCAATAGGAACAGGGCAGAAACTGGAATACTAGGATGTTAAAGAAACCTGAGTATTGACTGAGTAACAAAATAACTTATCTGATAATTGATATCGATTCAGTAAAAGGGATTATGAATAGCTAGCAACACAGTTTAGGGTATGACATAGTATTTTCACCAAGCTCAGTCTGCAAAGACAAAATGTGGGTTATGTTCACATCCTTTATTAAAATTCTAAATGCTGTTGATACCTGGTAAATTCCCATGAAAAAAAGTATCAAACTAGATAGTCAACAAATCTTAGAGGTCTTTTGGGTAACACTGCTTACCCAAAAGCAATGGGTTTTGAGTGTACCCCACAAGTGTATGGGTTCTGAGTGGCATTCCTGAGCTCCTGGCTCTCTTCCAAATCTCAGTTGTAATGTAGGGCAGGCAGCTCAAATCCCCAACTTCAATTTCCCAATCACTAATAGAAAGGAAGAGAGACTTGAGAGTGTTGCAAAGAATGCATAAAACTGGCTGCTTCTGTTATTAAGTGAGGTTTTAGGACACATTCATCTGCAACTAAGTGCATTAGCTCTGGGAGGCAGAGAGGTCTCATCCAGAACTGCAGTCTAAGCAGCAAGAAAGGCTGCATGGTTGAGTGATGAAACACAGTCTGCTTCATTTTACTTATACTGAGCCTATCTTCAAGGTTGTCCTCAAAGATAGCCACCAGCAGAGCACTGTGGCAGTGGGCAAACACGCAAATATGTAGAATATGCAGGATGTAAGCCACAACTTGATTTGTGAACAGTGACAACTAGTGGGGAAAACAATTACCTAGAAAAATGTGATTACCAGGGCCAACGTGGGCTCACTGTAGCAACTGGAAAACTGAAGATACTTTGTCAAACAGATTGATGATCTCACTCCAGTTTCTTGATGGATTAGTGCCTGTCTATACTGCCATAATTGCAATGACCCATGAACTGGATCAAGAGAGACAGAGGCTAAAGACTCAAAGTCTCTCTAAACTGAGGCATTTTAGCTGTGAAAATCATCACTTATGAATAAACTGATATCTAATTCATGAAAGTGCTTCAAAAGCATTAAGAACCAAAATAACATATTCAGACCATTTTGTCATTCAACATCATAAACCTTGCACCAACCATGCTTCACGTTTCTAGTACTTTTTATACCACTCACTAAAACTAGGTGGAGAAACAGCGATCAAACATCAGGTAATACTCCAAGAGGAAGAAAAGGTGTATAAACAAGTGTTCCTTGGTTACTGGGTTTCAGATAAATGCTTTATGAGGCAGGAAGCATACTGGTTGGATGACATTACCAATTCTTGAAGGATTTATTATGTGCCATTGAAAACAGAGAGATTTAAACTAAAATCTTGCAAAGACTTAAAACCTCCATGTTTAGCTTTACACCTCCTACATAGTTTCACTGAGGTCAATGAAACTATTCACTGTGGAAAGCTAAGAAGGTGTGTAAATCTCTGTAGCATTAAACATTTTTCTTGATTACCTCCCCAGGGACTGGAAACAGGGATTGGCAGCTATCAGACACCTAGGGTAAAATGGTAACTTGTGTCATTGAATATTGGCTTAATTGAAAAACAGCATTAAGAATTGTGAAACAATTCTGGCCTTTTTTCCCTAACTCGCAGTGGGTGCTATGTGGCTCTAAACTGCTCCCTTCAGTACCCCCAGACAACTGAGATTTGCTCATCCATGACTAGGGCACATTTTGACTGTCAAAATAAGTATTTGTAAGTTGGGGTTTTTTTAAGTATTTAGCACAACTGAGGTTGCAGGGAGGTGTGTGTGTGTGTGTGTGTGTGTGTGTGTTTGTGTGTGTGTTTGTGTGTGTGTAATGTTGTCCATACGGGAGGCTTGAAAGCAGACCCTCTGCCCGGGTTGCGAGGGGGCTGCACCACCGATGATGATCCTTCTCCTCATCCTTCTTCTCATCCTTCTCCTCATTCTCCTCCTCCTCCCCCCACCCCGGGTGNAGCGGAGCCGAGCCGAGCCGAGCCGAGCCGAGCGGAGCGGAGCGGAGCGGAGCGGAGCGGCGGTGCAGCGGGGCGGGGTGGCTGGGAAGGGAAGGGATGGGCTGCGCACCCAGCATCCACGTCTCGCATAGCGGTGTGATATACTGCCGGGACTCGGAGGAGTCCAACTCCCCCCACCAGACCACCACGATCTCGCAGGGCACCACCACCCTGCACGGCCTTTTCGTTAAGACAGACGCGGCCGACTCCATCCCCTCCGTCCTCGCCTACCAGAGCCGGCAGCCGCCGCCCTCCGCCGGCCCCCGCCGCAAGGAGCGCAGGGAGTCCGGCGGCGCCTCCGCCCGGTCCAGGACGCCCCACTGCTGCAGCGTCGAGGCGGAGACCCAGACCAGCAGCTCCAGCGCCAAGGTAAGGGTCGCCGCTCCGGAGTGGTCTCCGGCGGTGCTGATGCTGGTCCCCGCCGGCCGTGGCAGAGGGAGGACGGTGCGCTGAGCCAGCGCCTCCCCCGCCGGAGGATGCTCGGCGGGCGGGATGCAGCTGGCAGGAGCGGTGCCCTGGTGCCCACTGCCTCACCGCAGCTGCGGCGGCCGGGCCGGGCCAGGCTGGCACTGCTGCGGGGGGGCCACCTCGCCTGGAGCTCTCCGGGGGGTGCCAGCAGCCGTCGGGCCCCTCGGGCTCTCTCCTCCTCTCGCCGCCCCGAGCCCACAGCCTTGGTGCTGCTCCGGGGCGCCCTGTGCTGGGTCGGTCACGCACACCCAGCGAGCTGGGAAAGGGTTTGTTTCGAGCTCTGTGACTGATGGCAGAGAGTGGGCGCCTCCGGGAGAGGCGGAATAGAATCTCCCCCCCGAGTAATTCTCAACTGCAACAAACCCGTACTTGATGCTGGCTTTACTTCATCCCTTTTTTTCCCGCCGTATCTGGTTAAAATGAACTGTTGCTAATAGGCGTGGATGTTCGGCTGAGAACCGAACCACCGTGACCTGCACACGCATGCAAGTGCTCCTCGCTGGTGTAGGGCTGTGGAGATGCTCCTGGAGGGGCGGGCGGGGGCTGTGTCTGTAGGGTATCTGGAAGGCTTGGGTCCCCCTCTCAGTGGCTAAGGCAGGCACTGCTGCAACCTGCCTGTCAACCTCTTCACTTAAGTTTAGCACTTGAAAAGAGATGATTGCGCTGGATTTTTTTCCATGAGGTTTGTTGGGTTTGTTGGGGTTTTTTTCTAATATCAGAGTAGGTTTTGCATTAACTTCCCTGAAAGCCTTTTAGGAATTAAATTTTGCTTTGTTGCCCTCTTCCAAAGTTTATTAATAAAAAAAAAACAACCCGATGTCATGATCCTAGCTACACCGTAGGTTACTTTTCTGTTGTACTAATAAAGCAGGATATCATGTCACAAAGTAATCCTAGTATTTTGTTAGATTATCAGTAAGAAATTCCAAAGTTACAAAATGTTCCCTAATAATTTAAAAATTCAGAAGTCATCTTAAGGAAAACGTAAGTGGGAGAAATCACAGAAAAAAACCCAAACACCCCCACAACCCATTGTCAGTTTGTTAGTTCTAAGTAACTAACAAACTGTAAGTGCTAAGAAACTTGTAGAATTGTCTGCAGTCACACTGACTGTTTTACTCATTCAGATGAAGAACCTGTATCTTCAATGACTGGGACAAAATTCAAGCATAACTGGGGTAAAACAATTATTGTATTTCTTGAGTTTGTGGATTTTTTTTTTTTACATTTCAGAGTGCAATACTTAAGACAAAATATGATTTCTTTTTAATGTAGAGGAGAGCAAAATTAAAACATTTTCACAGTTGTTTTAAGTTGAGAGTTGAAAAAAATTGAAAGAATTGAAAAATTTTTTTAGAGTGGTAACTCAGTTCTCAATAGTTATTACATGTTATTACATTATGTGCTGTTATAAACAAATACATTTCCCAACTTTCTAGTTATTAAAACTGAATGTATTTAAGATGTTTTTGAACCTTCTGATGGGTATTGTAATATTATTGGTTCAACAAGGCCAAGTTCCAGGTCCTGCCCTTGGGTTACAACAACCACAGGCTGGGGCAGAGTGACTGCAAAGCTGCCCACAGGAAAAGGACCTGGGGGTGCTGGTGACAGCGACTGAACATAAGCCACCATGTGCTCAGATAGCCAAGAAAGCCAATGGCATCCTGGCCTGTATCTACAAAAGTGTGGCCAGCAGGACCAGGGCAGGGATTATCTGCCTGTACTCAGCATTGATGAGGTCACACCTCAAATCCTGTGTCCAGTTTTGGGCCCCTCACTCCAAGAAAGACATTGAGGTGCTGGAGCGAGTCCAGAGAAGGGCAATGGAGCTGGTGAAGGGTCTGGAGCACAAGTCCTGTGAGGAGTGGCTGAGGGAGTTGGGGGCGTTTATCCTGGAGAAAAGGAGGCTCAGAGCAATCTTCTCACTCTCTACAACTGCCTGAAAGGAGGGTGTAGCCAGGTGGAGGTCAGCCTCTTCTCCCAGGCAACAAGTGGCAGGATGAGAGGAAACAGCCTCAAACTGCTCCAGGAGAGGTTCAGGTGGGACATCAGAAAGAATTTCTTCACATAAAGGATTGTCAAGAATTGGAAGGGACTGCTCAGGAAAGTGATAAAATCACCATCCCTGGAGTTATTCAAGAAATGACTGGATGTGGCACTTTGTGCCGTGGTCTCATTGATTCAGCGGTGATTGATCGAAGATTGGATTTAATCTTGGGTGTCTTTTCACAGAATCACAGAGTTAACTAGGTTGGAAAAAACTTTTCAGATCATCAAGTCCAACCTGTAACCTAACATCACCTTGTCAGTTAGACCATGGCACTAAGTGCCACATCCAGTCTTTTCCAACCTAAATGATTCTATGGTTCAGTGGTTATTTTTGATAGCTTCACTTCTTTTTACAAATTATGAGTTTGTTAGGATTGTCTGGGATTTTTTACAGATTTTAGATCTGCAAAATTTTAAAAAAATTTTTTTAAGTTGAGTTAGAGCTGCCATTCTTACTGCCAGTCCTGTCATGATTTTGTACATCACCCTAATGTATTGACTAAAACAGCGTTAGATTATTACAGAACTATCATAAAGGCAAAAGAGTATACTATACTTGGCAGACTATTAAGAAGTGGAAAAGTGTGGAAACATGTTTCTCCAGTAGTACATGATAACAATATTTATTTCCATAAAAGTGAAGAACAGTATTATTTCTTTTGGTACAGAAAGAGTGTCTAGCAATACTACATGGTTTTAGCTGCCGTAGTGCTTAGCTGCATGTATTAGCTGTATTGGATATTCCATACCATATGGCTTCACACTCGGGGAAAGAAGGAGGAAGGCGGGGACATTTGGAGTGATGGTGTTTGTCTTCCCAAGTACCCGCTGCACATGATGGGGCCCTGCTCTCCTGGGGATGGCTTTACACCTGCCTGCCCATGGGAAGTGGTGACTTAATTCCTTGTTTTACTTTGCTCATGTGTACAGCTTTTATTTTAGCTATTGAAGTGTCAAAATTCATGAGTTATTTCACTTTTACTCTTCAGATTCTCTCCCCAACCCGTGGGTGGTGGAGTGAGTGAGCAGCTGCCTGGGGCTTAGTTGCCATCTGGGGTTAAACCACCACAAAATCTCATCTAAGTGTATTAGGGGACAAAACCAATATACTGGTCAAATGACTGTTAGCACTATTATATATTAAAATAATTTTCCAGTTGTGTAACTGCTCAACCCGCTTAAACCATGTTTCTCAGTGTGTCTTCATTTTGTGTTCTAAACTATTCTTTAGTTGTTTACACAATCAAGTTTTGCACTATTTACATTTGACCCTGCCTTTATACAATGTTTTGAAACTCATCCACACCATGGTATGAAACTGGCATTAAAAGAAATCAACCCGTAATAATTTCAACCCTACTCAGCTCAAATAAATAATAAAATAAAAACCAAACAAAAAATTATCCCATGCCACTGAAAATATATGGCTTATCTAAACCTTACTTTAAAAATCAATTTGATCTGTATTCATTTGGCTTCAGGTCAGTGTTACAATTTTTTTGTTGTTGTTTTCTTTTCTTCTCTTCTCCTTTCCTTAATGAAAAGTTCTGAACTGTCCAGAGCATTGAGATGTGTTGGTCTCATCCCACTCACACTGTTTATGAGTAACCATTCAGCATTTTTGGTGGGTGTATGTGTCTTTCTTTCAATCTTGGAAGCTTGGTAACAAATACCGACGGGTTGCCTGACAAAGATCTCAAGTGGATTTATTAAGTGTTAGAAGATGCACCTGCACCCGGATTTGGAAAAGGACCCACAATTTCTGGTGCTCAGCCATACTCTGTGTTATTAATGTACTTGGGCAGAAGCATTCAGCTGAAAAAACAGATATTCCTTCTCCTTGTACCCTCCTTAACAAAGCCAAGCAGTATCATGAAAAGAAAGAGCAGTAATATCTCAAACCTTCCATCAACTTTATATAAAGATGCAAGGCATTTAGCTTCCATCACTGAAGCATAACAATGAGATTAGAAGATGCTGACTGTATAATGGCTGCTTGACCCATTGCTCAGTTATTGCTGGTTCTGAAGTGCAACAGTCCCAGCTGTTTAGCAAGAAGTAAACAGTTTTTTGGACACTTCTTTGGGGATTTGAAAAGGTAAAAAATTCTTACCTTATCTACACTTACATCTTTTAATTATGGCCAAATCTTAAGCAGAAGTTGTGAGTAGTTCTGCTTTTCTTGAATATCTTGAGACTTCAGCATTAACGAAAACTTGAAACAACAGACAAGTTTCAAAGCTCACATTGCTAACATATTAGCTAGATGGAAAAAGCCTCCAAACAATTTGCAGTCTTCCATTGATTGTTTTACTATATTTTTCTTCTTGAAATTACAAGAACAGCAGGTATAATGATTTGGTTCTTCTTATGCCATCTTCTTTGTGGAAGAGAAAGACCTGTTTATGAACCTCTCTTGATCAGTCACAGTAGGAATAGGTTTTGACAGTTTTCAGGCTTTTCTGTAGCAAAATAATTACTAGAAGCAAAACTCAGAAATAAGAAAAAATACAGTGGGACAGTATCTCTTACCAACATTGGTTTGTGTTAAGTTCCAAGGTGGAAGTGTTGGGACATATCCTTCTCTTCAAAATATCAAGCACCTAGCTTTTAGAATTTTTTTTTTTTTTAATCTGGGAATATGTGGGAATATGTGAAAGAATGCAGCTGCCAAATACAAAGTGGAGAACATTGAGAAATCCAGCCACTGAAGAGAGTTGCATCAGGTCCACAGGTCCTGGAGAAATGTAGTCATAAGTATTGCCTTGATTTCAAATACAATTGTCTTTCAAGCAGTACCATGTGTAAGAAAACTCAGTGTACTTCTTGCACTTCTTGTTTTGTTTGAAGTGTACTATGGTTTAACTGGCTGCTAGTAAGTTCTCTGGCATGTGGAACATACCAGATGTAGTGTAAACTTGGAAAATAAACCTCCGAACTCTGTAACTTAGTGTGATGAAGGTCCATTTCACAACTCAGTAGGACACCTGAAACATAAGACACCTCTTGAACATAGCTGAGGTCTGCAGTGTTGGCATAAAAAAATTGAGCAGGTCAAAAAGTGTTGATATATGTTACAGTGTAGGACCTTTTAAATTTAGGCCAGTTGTTCTCTGAAAGGTGCTGGCCTGAACAGCTCTTACCGTAAAGAAAATTGCTGGTATAGATGTGTTCCCCTGTGACTAAGCCCAGACATCTGAAATGAATACACTGAAAGGACTTTTGCTGCTCTGTATCTGATCTTTCCATTCCTCCTTTGAATGATCCAGGTAAACTTCAGCAAGCACTGTAGTTATGCTCTTAATCAATGCTAGACAGAAGAACTGTTACAGAACAGATAAAACCATTTCTTCAGAAAATATTAAACCACCTGTCAAAGAGAAGCCTGATGAATGCCTTCACATTGAGTCACACAAGGTTCTGGACTACCAAAACTGTTCTAGATGATATGCATTTATATCACTAAATATAAAATGAGCACATGTGCGTGTGCACACACTTATATAGGAAAAGAGAATTGCTGAAAACTTGTAAGAGAACAATGAGCCTCAATAGTTTCATCATTAGAAGTCAAAAAGTCCGAGACCCCTCTAAGTCCTTCAGTAAAAATTTATCTTGGAACATTGGCTTTCAGTGCCCAAAATACCAAGCAGTTTTAAGTAAACTGACTGCCAGTAGCATCTCTTTTCCACCTTTTACTGTTTGCTATGCACAAAATGAGACTGAGGTTTTATCTTCTGAGGAGCTTGGTGTGAATGTCTCAATGTTGTCTTTGGTGTACAAGTAACTTTTCTAAAAGTGCCTTTAGTGAACACCATATATATACCTGTATGGGTATATATACCTGTGTGGCTGCTGGAAAATAACATGTGAAGTGTTTCATGATGTAGCAGAGTTTACTGCTTTTTGGTGAGTCTTGTCAAACCCAGGATTACAGCTTAAGGGAATCAGCAATCACATTTACTCATGTAAAGACAAAAGTACAGAGCATTGTGAAAAGCAGCCTATGTGTTTGAAGTGGTTGAGGGCACGAGCTTAGAGTAACAACTGCCACCTGATGATCTCTTGTGTAGTACTGTCTCCCTCTGGCACAGATCAGTAGGTGCATTTCTAGCCCAGTGAGTCACCAGCCTTGCAGGGCAGCGACACAACACCTGGCTGTCCCCTTGCTTCTCTGAGGGCATCTTCTCTGGGGCAATCTCACAGGCCATAAAGTAGAATGAGCTCATTCTGCAGGAGCTTTCACAAGTCTCCCAAAACACCAGTGCTTTTGGCTTGTGAAGCTTGAGTCACCTTTGCCTCTATGTGAGGAAGAAGTGCTGTCCACAGATACATTATTAATTCTGAGTTAAGGTGACATTCTGTACAGCTTTTTGGAGGCGGTGTCTGCTGCAGGTAACTTTCTTCACTTGAGAGGGCCATTAGTCCATTTGCTGGTGAACTTTATTTTTCCCTGTCCGTTCAGCCATTTGTGTCAACCACAGCCCCATCCTTCAGCATCCAATTATATATAAACGTCTTTCTCACCTGTGTTGTCAGCTATAAAAGAACAAAATGCATTAGGGACATGCTGTTCCTTTGTATTACCTCTGACTCTTTGAATAGAGAGGTACTCTGGAAAATAGTTTAAAAAAACCCTTGTATATCTCTACCCACTGACTTGGCTATCCAGTGCTAAATATTTTGTGTCTTGGATATAGAAAGAGTAGAGTATAGATTGATGCTGAGAAACCTGTCAGCTAAATGGTGCTACTTCAGAAACTGTCTCAATATTAAACTCTTAATAATGTGAGTTATTAATTTTGAAAATGCAGGTTTTCAAGAATTAAGATCTGTATTGACCTTTTGCCCTGGATTCAGACTGCATCTGAAGAGGCAGCTTTTGTTCCAGAAGGATGGGAAAACTGGACCAATGCAGTTGGTTTTGTAGCATTAAAGAGTGGAACAGGAGTTGCAAAGATCTGGGCCACCTGGACTCCAGCATACAGAATTCACAGACAATGCAGCCAAGTGTGAGCATGTGTATAGATATTATTAAACCACATTTAAATAAGAATTCCAAAGGAACAACAGCTAGTTGAGAGACTCTGCATCAGTAGGATCAGTAATGTCTACTGCTGCAATGGGCAGAATGGAGTTTTGAAGCAATACAGGTATTAAAAATCAAGCTATTCAACATCTGTTTGTAAGCCTAGGAGAAACTGCTCACAGACAGTTTGCATATAGAACTGTAGCCTGTTAGATTTAACTAAATTTCATTTGTTTATATCTGGAGGAGTGAGGTCTGATTCCTATTTTGTTATATGCATGTTTTCATCAAATAGTGATATAGTTACAGTTGGTATACCTGTCAGTGCTGTAAAAATATCAGTGTGATTGAATGTGGAATTGGACATGTCTCTAGCGTTAGCTTGGTCTCTGGTGTTACCCTTGCTCTTAGGTCAGCCATTTTGCCACAGGGACAGTGAGAGAGGCTTTCCTCTTCCCCTGTCACAGATTTGGAAGGCTGTCTGAGGGCACTCTGAACTTGAATTTTGTCAGTGGTCATTGTTCTCCTGTAGTTATCGTGTCCATTATGAAATGCAATTTATAAAGCTATTGTGCTAGCCAGAAAACCAAGAAATCTCTTTTAGAAAAGGAGAGAGAAAATGAGGCTTTAGCTTTTTGTGTGTGTTCTTTTCCAAAGTTAATCAAATTTCTTCTGAGTCCCCAGGACAGGACAATGTGATGGCTAGGGTGTTTTCTGGAGAGACACCCAAGCTCAAGTCTCTGTTTTGGAAGAATCTAAAGAAGTTCTCCCATGTGACTACCCTTCTTCCTGAACTGTTGGCTATTGTGGGTTTCTCTTTCTCTTGCTTCTAAGATTGCTTCCTGAAATCCATACATTCCAAAGAGTCCTGCCTGCGGAATTGGTACTTCCTCTTTGTCAAAAAGGCAAATCTTTCTTAAACATCTGTTTAATTATATTGTGCAAAAACACAAGCTTTCAGAAACTATGGTTATATTACATTTCGGAATAAACCCATTCACATGTGTTAAATGGTTAGGGCTGTGTTAATGTTCAAAGCAGCATTGCGACTTGTGGAAGAAGTCAGTAACTGCCATGTCAAACAGCTTTCCGTGGCCTTGTTTCAGGCTGCTTCATTTTACCTCAAATTGCAATGTGAAGGGGACCAGGATAGCAAGACAAAAAAGTTAAGATTTCTTGCATTCTCATGGACATGGTGTGCTGGTCTGCAGCTGCTGGACAGCGCTCCCTCCACATGGAGCTGTGGATGGCAGCCACAGTGTGCTGGTGGAAACCTGGGAAATCTTTGGCTACTTTTGTTCTAAAGGTTTGTGCAGACATCAAAAAGGTCAGCTGGAATACTCTGACGGTGTGGTGGCTGGTTAGGGAAGAGATGGATGAAGTGAAGGTCTGAGATGGGCTAAGCAGGTGAGACATCATTGTTCAAGTGGGAAAAAAGTGATCAGTCTAGTCTAAGCTGGCGTGGCGGTGGATGGGTCATCTGTTACGGGCTGGAGGAGGTCAGGGCAGAGACATGCCAAAGGGAGTGGGGCTTAAGGGACATGTGGGTGGAGAGGTGTTTTGGCAGGAAATTAAAGGTCTTGTCCTGGTGGCACAGGATGTCTTTGACACTTGGGAGTCTTGAGGAGATGTGATGTCCAAATCTAGTGATTTCTGTCCAGATCTTAGAGCTGCACAACAAAAATGTATCTTACCGCTCAGTGCTGCTGCAACAGGAATTTTCTCGACGGTATTCTGTGCACAAAGTTTTAGTAAATATATCCACTGCTGCCTAAAGTCACTTGATAGTCTGTGCTTGTCTCTGTTTTATTAACGAGCCCATCACAATAGAGAGGACTCCATCTACATCTTATAATTAAACATTTGAAAGCGAGAGAGAAGTATCTAATATTTGTCTAGACAAATTGAAGATCACTAACCACCTGTTTTGTGAAGAAAGCTTTGACAAAAGAGAGGCGAAGGTATTCTCCCCAAAACCAAAATTGCAACAAAATAACACCAAAGCAAACCAAGTAAACACTAAGAATCAAAATTGTTCTAATAGGGAGATACTACTGGTATAACTGGTTTTGGTATAACTTCTGTGATAACTTTGTTGAATGGCAGCATGCACTCCTGTACTGCCATCCCAATTAGAATATTGCCAGGAGAGGGTTTACACAGTACGTTAGCTCTGTGAGTCTGGTGCATGGGCACCATTTAACCTTAATGGTGGTTTTTTCTTTCAAATGTGACCTCGTGTAAATGTTGTCATTTTATCTGGTGTAACAGTTTCTTTGATACATTCTGGCATTTTTTTCATTTCAGTGTGACAGAACTTTTACTACTCTAGTCCTTCAGGTGAACTTGGACTGAGCAAAAGAACTGGAGCTTTTTTTTTCACACCATTAGGGGTTAAAAACTATGTGGTTTTAGATAGATATTATTTAAGGCTCACACTTGACAAGAGTTGTGCAAGTCTTAAAGATAATATATTTAAAATGTTATAATTTTAAGTTAGATTCTGTGCATCCTGGTGTTAGAGATATCAGTCTTTTTCTTTCAGGTTTATGAAAGTGAAATATGAAATTATCAATTACAGAAGAACTAGTGGGACTGATGAGTGTTACACTCAACCAGAATGGGTGTCTGTTTGCAGATACACATTAAATAGAACAGCTGATGCACATACAGATCTCTTCTGGCCCTCTGGCATTTTAGTGGCTTAGAGACTATAACCATACAGTTCAAAGAGTTCAGTAATGAACTACCTTCAAAGAAGGGAATCTTTTTCATGGGTTCCACTGCATTTATACAAGAGGCTATTTTTAGATGAAGGATTTTTTTGCCTTCCTTTGGAGCTATAAGACATCTGTGACCTCACCTTAGATTTGAAAAATCTGCTGTGCTGGAAGTAACTCCTTTAAGGACATCCTTTCATGTTTGCTTTAATGTTATTTTTCATTTGGTTGCAAATATCTGCAGATCTGTAGATAGTTTAAAACTGAAAAGGACTCTGTATTTCTGTAGCTCACACATAAAATCTTGTCAGAGAGTACTGTTTTCCTGCATGATTGATGCAGATGGTTGCCCATCAAAGGATGACCCTTAATCACCTGAATTTTTTGTGTATCACTTCCCATCATTGAAGAAATAGAAGCATTTTATTTCAAAATCTCATGAATGACATTAAAATACAAAACAGTGTTTAATGATACAACCGTAAAAGCTTGTTATCATTTTGCACTTCCAGCCCCAGTGCAGAAATGTGAAATGCATACATGCAGTCCAGTAGTCCAAATTCAGAAGTCACCACTCCATATGTTAGAATGCAAATCTTGCATCTTGAAGGACTCCACTGACATCAGTGAGATGAAGATCTGGCTTTTTTTAGCTAAGCAATGGGCAAAAGGCTATTCAAATTTCCTGAAAATTTTCCCATGTTTTATTTTTAATTCAATAGAAATAAGTGACTGGGCTGTGATACGTTCTCTTGTGGTTAAGGGCTAGCAGGGATCAAAACAGCTGGCATTGTATCTCCTGCACAGCCCTTGGCTATTTTAGCTGTAGTTGGGCTGGGCAGTGCTGCTCCTCCAAGTGGCTTGTTCCTAACTCTCCCTGATAACTGTTCAATATTTCTTGATTGCTGAAGGAAGTAGTGGCAGGGCATCGGTGCAACATACAAGATTTGCATCACTTGGAGATGTCAGCAGTGCTTCTTGCCACCACGCCCTTTGGTTCATCTGCCACTCTCCCTGTCACAGAATTTTTATTTTTCACCTGTTCTTTCAGCATAGGATCACTGAGGAAGTGATCGCATAGGAAGAGGTTAGTCTGCCTTCTGTGAAAAATGGGAGATTCTGTTGTATGTTTGTACGTATACTTGCTGTATTCCTATCTGCAGGTTGGGTGAGCCATCTGCTGGCATCTTTCCTCCAGTTTTGGTTAGCTTTATTCTCCCTCTCCTTGCCCTTTTGAACAGTTGCAGAGGTATTGCCATTACTAAATATGGGATCAAAACAGGATACATTTAAGTGTGTGGATTTCTTGGTACTTTTTGGTCATAGTTCACAGCCTGCTTCTACCAGCTGCTAAGTATCTTCAATAATTCTTCTTCACTCTGAAGTAGAGCTATTCTTTGTCTATTCCAAGTATTATCTAAACTGATTAGTATCTGACAATGTAGATATATCTTCTTTTCTACTACCAGCATACATGCCATGGGCAGGAAAAAATCATGGCATAAATGTGTGACACAAAAAAGTACCTTCATGCTGCCTATCACAGGATTAAGAGTACATCAGGGAAGAGCCTTCTGTGCATCTTCTCTAATCTCCTTCCAAACTTTTCCTGCTTGCCCACTCAAAAATTCACTTGGCAACTGACTTGTATGCTAATGGGAAGTTAGTGAGAATTGGATTTTCTGTTTATTTGAAAATTTCACTCCAACAAGAGAAACATTTCAAGGACAAAATTCTGGAAAAATGTTTCACGTAAATCAGAACTTACTACAGTCAATTTGAGATTGTGGTTATATTTTGATAAAAATGTTCACCTGATTTACTGCTTCTTCAAAGACAGCTTTATTCCTAATACATTAATATCTTCTATTAGCTGGGAGTATCCAGCTGAAAAATTTCTCACTGTCTGGTATTGCTAACTTCACTTCATGCTGCAGTGCGGAGGTCCAAAGGCACGTTACCATAGAGATACCCACAGTAGTTTTAAACCAACTTTAGGTTACTAAAGCTCGAGTGCTAGTGATTACTGCAACATCAGCTGTGGAATACACACTGTCAGGCTGGATATATGCTTCAGCAGCTAACTGCACTGACTACACCTAACTACAGCCCAATGATGTTGCTTTTTGAGGTTGGAAGCATAGGACTGAGACCTTACAGCTCTTCTGAGACACAGCCACTCTTGTACTAGGGGACCTGACCAGGTGCTTAAGCACCTCAGTTGTGCCACTATTATAAGGGAGAAGTAGGTGGCCATTAACAACTAGATCAGATCTACAAGGGCCCAGTGTCTCCCCAAGTGGAATTGCAGTGCTTGCTGCTCTTCCTCGTTTGGTAACTGACATGGTTTTTTTTACTTTTTGTGATGATGTATTTCACATCTTGGGTAGAGGTTGCACTCCTAGATCAATATTCAGGGTGTAAAATAAAATGAGTGATTATTTACTCATCTCACCATCAGCCACAACATCTTCTATGTAGTTACAGATTTGGCTTCACTGTGTGTTTAATGCTTGCAGATGTGTTCAGTGAGCATGTACGGAAATGGAAGTTTATTCCCTTTTGAAGAAAAAGATGAAGTGGAGCACTAAGGTGAAGAACTTAGCAATCAATCTGTTGCCTTTCCCTGGGCTTAGAATTAAAAGCCAAACACAGTTAGAGGGGGAAAAAGGGTTTTACCTCTGTATTTATTCAAGTATCCTTTGGTGGATCACATCCAGGTAGAAAGCACCCCCGAGTGCACACCGAAAATGCACAGCTGAAAGTGCCCACCAGGATGCCCACCCCAAGAATGCACCAGGGTGCACCCCCCGAACAATGCACACACACACACACACACACACACACACACACACACACACACAGGTGCACCCAAATGCGCAAGTGCACCCCCCCCGATGATTTGCGAATACAATTCTAGACCTTGCACATTAGCATATCTATCAAAGATTCCCCAGTGAGAGGCTCAAGAGAAACCCCCGTCCTGAGGAACCTTCCCCCTGGGGGGGCCTATCTTAGTTTACAGAATGTGTTCTGGAGAGGACCTTGGTGTCTGGGGCTTTCTCACCCGACTGCAAGGTTCCCAAGATGTTTCGTCTCTTGGCTTAATGAAACTTTGGGTCTAAGCTGTTTATCAGACTTAGGGAATTACAAGTATGTGGGCTAAAAGCACTAAGGATACATGCAAAGCTGTGTAAAAGGGTATATGAAAAGGGTATATGAGAGGGGTATATGAAAAAGCAAAAAATCATCATGGCATCAAATCCTTAAATAAATATGGTTTCTGATTCAGTTTACTTCTGATCCCAAATCAGTCAATAGGAACTAGGCAAAGTGGACAAGTACGCTGTTGCTGGTTCTGTTGTCATTATGTTTCTTTTCATGGAGAACCTAGTCATATGAGGAAGCACATGAATGAAATGAAATGCTTTCCTGATACTGCTGGCAGCGATAGAAAGGTAAAGTGTATGACGGTGGGTTGTGTATGTTCTGCTGTACATATTAATTCATGAAGACTACTGTGCCGCTTCATGCTGTACACATTTCAGTGGAAGTAATAATCTTGGGCAGGAACACCTGCGAGCCTACCTGTCAGGAGCAACACAGACAATTATTAAACCAAGCCATCTTAAATAAGATGGGCATTCTTGCAGCTGTTTCATTTTCTCAGAATCAGTCTGTAAAGTAGTAGTAAAGCATGCTTATAAATCCTTTCGAGGTAGAGTGTATTTATTCTATTTGTACAGTCACAACCTCTTCACTAGTCTTCCAAGGATAACAGAATAACTTGTGGTGGGTACCAGTGAAATTACTGTGTTCATAGTATAATCTAGTTACTTGAACCTGTGTAAACACTGTGCAAATCTGTGTCTAAACCTGTGTAAAGTGCTTTACTACTACTTTACAGACTGATTCCGAGGCCTCCCCAGACAACACGGGCTGCAGAGACAGTTTCTGCTTTGGGATGAGGATTCCTGCAACACCGCAGAGGTTGTCTCAGTGTGACCAAGTGGGAGCAAACTCCCTTGGCTGGAAAGGTAGTTTCCAACCCACAGATGAAGATCCCACTCCCAAGAAAAATGGGAACTGTGCCTAGACTTGCTTTTAGCTTGCCTTTGTAAACTTCCAAATATATATTTCTTAGCTTACTCATGGCAAGTGTTTTGAGGCAATCATATTTTTGAATGTGGTAAGAGTGACTGAATAATTTAAAAATACCTCTGCATACATCATGACTGAAATTAAAATACAAGATTAGAGAATGACTTCTTTTAATTTTTATTTTTAATGGCAAAGTATATTTTTGGGGCTGTTTTAATGAAGCAAAGTATAAAAAAACCAAACAGTTAATGCACATGTATTTCAGTAAAACTTTTATGGGACGAACTGTATCTGCAAATATACGTGTGACTCTACTGTAAGCTGCAAGAGGAATTGAAGCTCAAGAAACTTCTAAAACATGAAATACTAAGCATAAGCCAGCACTTCAGACTTTTATGGGAAATGGCGTTTTCTCAACATTTTGTTTGTATTCAGTACACTTTTTAAAAAAAATTGATACTGAAATGGGTCAGCAGTGCATGCTTCTATAAACTCCCCACAGTTCTCATCACTACCAAAATGACTTCACCTTCTTTCTCATCTTACCGCTAACTTTTACAGGGGCTCTTTCCCGAAACCTCCACTTGTCTTTTAGAGTACGGAAGGCAAATCCCAGTCTCAGAACAGATCTATCTGCATGGTAAGTCCACCATGCTGACTGTAAAATTGCCTTTAAGTCTACCAGAGCTGTTGTCTCTGACCTACTGCAGATTCATACCTACTGCAGTGGTGTGTCAAGGCCACTTGTTTTTTAGAGTACACAAGGCAAATTCCCATTTCAGAACAGATCTCTCTGCATGGTAAGTCCACCATGCTGACTGTAAAATTACCTTTAAGACTATCAGAGCTGTTCTCTCAGACCTGCTGTGGATTCAGGATATGTTGATTCACACCAGCTTTGAAAATATGACTCTGTCTACCTAGAGGACTTAAAAATGGCTTTGCTTTATTTTTAATGAAAATTTTCTGAATAATCTGTATCTTTTACATGGTAGTCTCTATGAAAAACATAATGACTGCAAATTACAGAATGTGTCAGACTGTGCTGTGCTTCTCAGCTATATATAAAAAAGGAGGTAGTGTTCCATGGTGCACATAGCATGAGTTCCCAGCAACAGTACAAAAATAAGTTAAAGAGCGATTTTGGGAGGATTAATAAGTAAAAAATTACTTCTGTGTATTTTGGAAATGTCTAAAGCCTTCAGTAGGGAATGGATGTGATAGGTGTCACATGTTCTTATGAAGGTCTGGTACATATTATCCTGTGTTGACCATTCTCAGAAATACGATGTTAGTTTGGTGGCTTGATATGACCCTGGCAGCTGTTATGTCTTTGCAATCCTGACCTTCATTGAAGCCTGACTTAGCAAAATATTTAAGGGCACGAGTAGAACCATCCAGCTTGACTGGAAAAACCAGAGCACCGATTTGACTTAACATTTTCGCAGGGTCATTGCACTCAGAAGAAGTCTAAAACAGCCTTGGGGTGGTTATGACCTGTGTCTGGCAGCAAAATTTGGAGCAGTTGGTTAGTTCCATGCCATTGAGGTCTGAAAGGGAAAAGTGGGATTTCTCCAAGAATTTCATATGTGAAAATTCATTGTTTTAGTAATTTGACATGGATCTGAAGACTTGAGGTATAAATTCTGTAAGTAGTAACAATATATTTGCAGTGCCATAACTGAAAGGATATGGGGTGCTCTTGTATTAGTCAGTGTGAGGATCCAGCAAACTGCATTACCACTTCATCGCAGGGTTTCTGCAGGTGGGACCAGTGAGCAAGTCAGAGTGTTCCACATGTGCCCAGAAATGAACTTCTTATTATTATTAACTGTAACAATTACAGACATTTTATTACAGAGGAGGAGTCCTCCCAGCCCAACGTTTCTTACTTGCTTTTGGGAAAGCATTTTATCTCTAACAGTAATTTGCCATGTGAAGTAAAATATGATTTCTGGACTCTTGGGTCAGAGAGCTGGCCCTTGCAGTTGTTGGAAGCCACCTCCTGTATCTCCTTTGATTTCATCAAAGCCTTGAAAAAGTTTACTTCTGGTCTTCTCTGATTTTCTGATGAGAGTCCTAAGCTGTCATCTCTGCTTTTTCTGTTGTATTCAGCTAAGAAGCTTCTAACAGATAGCAACATAGCTCTTTGTATTGTTTGAATTTCACCTCATTTCTGTGAGTCCTGCAGTCAAGGTTCTCTGCTACCCTACCTGCCTTGCAGTTGTTTTTTTCCTCCAGTTTTTTAAACAGCTTTGCCTGTGGCATTCCAACAAACCCTTTTCAGCAGTCTTGAACAAGACAGTTTTATTAAATTTCCTTTCTCTCTAAAATCACATCTATGATTTTATATGTTTTCATATTTTTATATATTTTTATAAATATTTAAATATAGTTTTATCTGTGCTCATTTTAGAGTGACCCCATACATTTTATAAAATGATACTGAATTGCATCTTCTGTTCGATATAACTCAATGTTTTCGTTCTTCCACAGAACTGTGTCACAGAGTGACACATGAGTGCCGCATGAGCGGCCTGAATGCCCAGATCACTTTACCTGCTCTCTTGGCAGCTCATTTCCCCCAGTTTATGCCAATCAAATATTTCTTAACTTCTTTGAAGACTGAATGAGACCCAGTAAGAAACTTACAGAAGTTACTGTTTCCTGTCTTGTGACATGCACTTGTAATAGGTAGAATATTAACAGGAAATACAACATATTTCCCTGCAGAGTCCATCCAAAGACAGCTGTAAAAGAAAGAGATATATGAGAGAGATATATAACAGAAAACTCAGCAATATATTTTTCTGTTGTAATCTCATGGAGTGCACTGTAACAGTGTGAATAATTTATGCATAAGCAGTTATTCATTGGAGTTGTATGTGATACAGGGTCTAATCCACTGAAGACATCGTGTCTTATAAAATCTGTGTTGGTGAAAATGTTTGTCTGTGAATTGAAACTAAAATATTTTATGGCTTCCAGAGACTGGATTTCTTAATAAGGGTGGTTGAGAGTGTCAGGCTTTTAATGTCCATGTGATCTCTTGGAGAGGAGATGAGTACTCTTCTACAGTTCATGATATGTATATAGGCCCTGTTGCTTAAGAAGGGCCTAATTCAGTGAAGTCCTGAACATTTGGGCTTGCTGCCTTTACCTGTACAAAAAGCCCTTTTTGTCTCCAGAAATATTGCTCATAGAATAGAATTAAACAATTGCTGAGCTGAGTTCAGCTTCTGCAATATGAGGTGCATTGAAACTAGGCAATTGCAACTCTTCTTTGGGGAGAGAAAGTTTGGCTGTTAACACTGCATACAGCGGGCAGAACTTCTGCTTTTAGTTCTTAAGGGTGCAAGTTCATGCTGTGCATCTGCAGAAGCCATGGGAGAAGATTGATCGCCAAGACATTTGCAAGAAGGTTGTGCTTCACTGTCTGTGGAGGATATAACAGTGCAATTTTTTTATCTTCTCAGTAATGCATTGGGAGTAAGTTGCATAATTACATCCTAATGATGGACAATCCTAATGGTGGACAAAAATGACTACATTGTGTTCAAAGAGATGTCATAAAAACTGGAGTAGCAGTAAGAGGTCTCTGTAGAACATTTGCATGACTCTTGTAATGCTGGGTCTGAACTGTGGCACTTAATTTGATGGTGCTTCTCCTTGGTAAGACTGGAACAAAATGTCCAAAAAAAAACTTTTTCCAGAAAGCTTTTAATTTCAAACACACACACTGTGTAAGTAGTGATGAGTAATACCAAAATTATTATTGCTTATTGCATAAGTAATAATATTCACTGGTGCAGCAGCCCAGGTGAAGGTCTATGGTATGCCTTCTTTCCCTGCTTTTGCAGAGCTTATTTGGATTGCAACTATATGCAAAAGTTAAATCCTAAAATCAGATGCTGATCCTACCTGCATTTACATGAATGGAATAATGGCAGTGAAATTTTCATGACTGCATTCAAGTTTGTAAGACTGAGTAACTGAGTTTCATCAGAGCATTTCTCGCTTCTGCAAGGTATGAATTCTTCAGGTACATCTAACACCTGCTGCTCTGTTCCTCTGAGTCAGAGCTTCCCCCTTCTGCGCCACGTCGTGTATGTCACTTATACCTACCTTGTATAAACACTCCTTCTACTCTTCCTCACTCTTCATCTGTATTTGGGTAGGGCTCATAGGATCAGTCAGCCCATGTGCCCTGTTATAAAAGTGAGAGGTGATCTTTGTCTTTGAGAATTGTAAAGTAAGTGAGACAAGCTTTGTAAACACTTTAGTCTTGAATGACAAAACACAGGGGATGGAAATGCTGGGTTTGGGTAACATCTATGTGGCTTAGTTTGATGACTCACAATTGGGCAAGGCACTGTGCATATCCCAGAAGGTGATATCCGGATGGATATCAGTCTTGGAGTATTTGAGACATGACTGCTGCTGTCTGGATTAGCTGCAGCGGCTTTGTCAAAACTAAAATAGAAACTTGAACTGAATTAAATGTGATCATGAATTATTCAGTCAGCATGAGAGCCTTGGAGCTGTTTATTTTGATGAGAATTTGGCTTTGATTTTCGTTGTCTGCACAATTTTTAGTGTGAGACATGGCACAGACTTTCATGTTGATAATTTGTAGTTTCACAATAACAGACTGTTAAGCTGGAGGCTTTGTTACAGGAGACAGCATCACTCATGATACTTGAGATGGTAGGGTCTGCTCTGGGAATAATTCTATTTGTGGGTTTCTAACTAAAGGATCAATGGCAAAATAGTTAATTTTGACATATATTTAAATGCTATTTTTGGATTCTAAAATCTATGTTAAACTGTAATGGGAAAAGTGTCCATAGGTGTCTATTATCCTGAAAACTTGGGAAGATTTAATTTTTGTTTTATTGGTGTTTGTACTGTCTATTTGCAATTTGGAGTGTTGTTGAATTTTGTATTTTTGTGGGGGCTTGAGGATTTTTCAATAGACTTCCTGGGCGTAATTCTAAGACATTATTTTGTGGATGCTAAAGTTTTAATCAAAGGCCAAACCAGTTGTTTTCAGCTGTCTGTTCCCAAACTCAACAGTCAAAGCAGAAGTGCTGCAAAACAAACACTGTCTGACAGTGTGAAGGAGCAGGGAGGAGAGAACATCATGTTTTCAAAGGACGTACACCTGTCCTTTATGTACAATACCATGTTCTTTACTGGAGTTTATTTTGGTATTTTTGTAAAATGTAGATCAAAGTTCAATGCTGAGTTTTTTTCTAACTGCAAGACAATCCAGAAAACTTCAATAAATGACTCACTCTCATCAGAACATGCTTGTTCTGGGTTTTGTTGGGTTTTTTTCAGCTTTTTTTCTTCTTTGTTCCAGCAGGAGAAATATACTGTTTTATAGAGGTTCTATTCTGAGATAGTATGTAGGTGGCTTTCAGGAGCTGGCAAAAGAAGATAGGAACAGAACTCTTTGAACCAGGAAAAAATTCCTTCCAGCAATGCCCACCAAGAGAAGAAGTAAGAGGAGGTAATAAAAAGCCAACGCTCTAATGGTGATGTCCATCATGCATCTCTGAAGAAGGAGCTTGGTAACCACTGCAGTCTGGGGTTGATGTTGAAAGCTGGCAGTATCGGCAGTGAATAGTGATGGAGAAATGGTAGAACAAAACCACAGGTGTTGGTTTTGCACGGCCTGGTTTTTGGTAGCAGGGGGCCATGGAGGTGGCTTCTGTGAGAAGCTGCTGGAAGCTTCCACCACGTCCAGCACAGCCAATCCCTGATGGCTCTGAAGATGGACGTGCTGCTGGCCAAGGCTGGGCCAATTAGAGATGTTGGTAATGCCTCTCTGGTAACATACTTAAGAAGAAATCAAAATGAAGGTAGTGGTGCAGTTTTAATTCCAGCCAGAGAAGAGGAGGAGGTGAGAACATGTGAGGGAAACATGGGGACACCAAGGTCAGTGGAGAAGGAGGGGGAGGAGGAGCTCCAGGCACCAGAGCCGAGGTTCCTCTGCAGGCTGTGGTGCAGACCATGGTGAAGCAGCTGTGCCCCCACAGCCCACGGGGATCCACGGGGAATGCAGAGATCCACCCACAGCCCGTGGGGGAGGTGCCCATGCCAGAGTGGGTGGATGCCAGAGTGGGTGGATGCCTGGAGGAGGCTGTGGTCCAGTGGGAGACCCAGTGGAGTCTGTTTGCTTCCAGGCTGGAGCAGCCTGTCCATGGAGGACTGCATCCTGTGGAAGAGTGACCCATGCCACAGCAGTTTTGGGAGGACTGTTTGCCCATGGGAGGGACTCACGCTGCAGTTTTGGTAGGACTGCTGCTTGTGAGATTGGAACCACGTCGGAGAGGTTCACGGAGAACTGTCTCCCGTGGGAGGGACCCCATGGCATAGCAGGGGAAGGACTCCTCTTCCTGAGCAGTGGAAGAAGATCTCGGGTGATGGACTGACCAAAACCCCACCCTGTCTTCCTGTGCTGTCAGTGGGAAGGAGGGAGGGGTTGGGGAAAAAAGGTGTTCTTTAAGGGCTTGTTTTTACTTCTCATTATGGTCCTCTGATTTTGTTAGTCATAAACTCAATATCTTTAAGTTGAGACTATTTTGCCCTTGGAGTGTTTTCTCCCAGTCCTTATCTAGACTCATGAGCCCTTCATGAAATTTTCTCTCCTCTGTCCAGCTGTGGCAGGCTAGGGTGAGTGAATGGCTTTCATGGGTGCTTGGTGTTTCACCAGTGTCAAACTGTGACACCACAGCACATACTTAGATTCAAAATTTTTTTCCCTTTTAACCTTTGTGGTAGAGTCCATAGTTACCTACCTACATGTGCACTTGCACACCAGGATTTCAGGTGTTGCTTCTGACTGCTCTCAGGCTGTTGAGGGGCATAATCTTAGAGATTTTGTTTACTTTCAGTAAAACGCTATATAGTTTATGCTAAACAGTGGAATCCAAGGCAACTACATTTTTCAGGTTATCTACTACTGGAAGAGTAGCATTAATTGAGTATGCAGGTAACTCAGGTGTATGCAGGTAGCTTCTGGACGCTTTTTCTTAATCAGTGGTTAGAAGGCAAAGTAAATGTTACATTTTAAAATGGTTGTTTGATTGCAGACTAGCAGCATGCTTCACAAGTTACGAGTATTTACCTAGGCCAAGAGGTGATGGAAGACTATCATGACTATTTAGCTAATATCTTCCTGCAATATTATGTTCTAGCTGTTTCTGTTCATATTTCTATGATCCTATTACCTGAAATTTCCAGTATTGAAACTCACTTATTGGGGTTTTTGTATCAATTTTAATAGCCATGTCCAAGGATTGATCTACTGTATTGAACCATAAGTCTGTCTGCCTGTTATCTTGTCTTGGGGCAAGTGTAAGGAGCCTTAGGCAACAGAGAGAAAAGAAGGCAGATGGAGAGGGATCACTCCCTAGGCCTCTTTTAACTTATAACTGAAGGGCTTGTGAGGTTGAGGTTATGTTCCTACTGATGTGTTCTGCAGCAACACAGGGGCTTTACCTTTGTTAAGTTTTGTTCAACTGCTTTTTTAACAGTGGCCCTTCCAGTAGCCTGCTCTAAGTGCAAGCATCATATTTCTTGTATTGGGAATACTCTTGGTGAGTCATTCTTCATTCTGCTCTACACTAGTCCTGACTTCAGAGATGCCTATTCAGTTCCTTAGGTAGCTCTCTTCCTGGAAGAAGCAGCCTAGTCTTTTTAGTTATCCAAAGATATCTTGAAATTTCCTGATTATTCTTGTTGCTTCCTCTTTAATTTTTCTAGTTTTTATCTATCTCAAGGAAAACAAAAGATTATGTACAACATTGAAAGTGTTTGTTCACCATAAATTTAAGTGGTAGTATAAAGTTGTTTTGTTTGGATCTTTGTTCCTATCCTCACATTGGTTGCTTTTTTGACCTCAACATACAAAGATGAAAATAAGATTAATTTTTATATCTTCCTGGATCTATAGTCTTGGATTTTGCTCTCTCCCAGACACCAGTGCATGTATTTTTGAAACAGCTCAGTCTCAGCTGGTGTGTTTTTCCCTGAGGTTGATGTAAAGAGATTTGATCGTATTCCCCAGTAATGTGTGTGAGTCATGCTCCTGCAAAGTTGAGAATGGACAGTAATGACAGATGGATTTACAGAAAGAAGTCTCACCATGCCAAGATCCATAAGTCTGGACATATTCTGTTCAGTGTGACAGATGTTTGGAAAAGTTTGTTTTCCCCTCACCTCTTCACACTGCAAGGACATTAACATAACTTACCTGCCATGCATATTTAGTGAACTGAAATTTGTGTGCTAACAAAATAAATATACTTTCAGAGAAACTTCTGTTGATAAAGTCAAAAGTATTCAAAATAAACTTGATGCATTCTGTAGTAGGTTTTCCTTCCAAAAATCTAAGAACACAGTAGTTTGGAAATTAAAGCACTTGTCCAGTAAATGGATTTTAATTCCTCTCTTGTCATTGCAGGCTGGAATGTGATTGCTGAGCAGCAGCCATGCTGACAAGGGATAGGCAAAGCCATGGCTGACCTGATCAAGCATTGCAATAGCACCACTTGGAGGGACTAGATGGCCTTTAGGGGTCCCTTCAAGACAAAACTTTTTGATTCTTTATTCATTGGTGTTTCACTGAACATCTTAAGCCATTAGCCAGGCCCTTCTTCTTATTCAGATTCTGAATACTGGGGGAAGGGGAGGAAGTTTCCCAGTACTGCGAGTTTTGAGACACTGTACATGGTCAGTGAAGAGAGGGATGATCTTAATTTACATGCCCTGCTGCTTTGCAAGCAGAAAAGCGTAAGCTGAGATGAGCTATAAATGTCAAGGTTAGGGGGTGTAAGGGACAGTGTCACTTTGTGCGTGCCCTGGTTTTGCATTTTCCAGTTTTCCATCTGCTTTTGGCCACTTCTGAAGACAGGATATTGGGCCAAGTTTGGTTGGTCTGACTGATTTTTTGATTGTTCCTCACAGGATTTTTAAAAATGTGAATGTGGTCAGAAATCTCCCCAGAGATTTTTTTGGGTTTTTTAAGCCCATCTTAATCAAATGTGTTCAACCAACTGTATCTTGGACACCAAATTTATTCTGTGCTGACATCAGGAACCAGAATTTTGGTAGTGGTCCTAGTGGTAGATCGTGATCCTTGAATCCACATAAGAAAAATCTGCGTGGTGAGAAATTGCGTGTACAAACTGCAGGACAGCTTCCAGATGCTGTTGAAAGTCCTAATCTGCAAATAATAGGAATAAAAGGGATGTGGACTACCTTCTATGGATTGAGGGTTTCTGAGCCTTTTGTAGCCTTGAAAGGTCTCAAAGTAGCTGCTGCTGTGAGCGGAATTGAGGACTGCTCAACAATGGTAGTTTGTATGCCAAATGTAGCGCCATAATGGCTGAACTAGTGTCTTTTCTGCTTGTTTGTTCTATTGTCCTATTATGATATGTCCTATTATGATAATGTATTCACAAGGAAGCTGCTACCAAACTGTGAACAGAATGTAAAAAGTCCTAAAATAATATTCTTTCTTCAGTTATTATTTTATATGAGATACACGTTTATTATATTTGAGTTCATAGGATTATTTTACAAGTGTCAGCTTCCTTGTTCAAGAAGTCATCTAAAATTTCTATCAACATGACACTGGTATTTCTTTCTCAATTTTTGTTTTCCTTAGGATGATCCATTAATTGTGACCTGTTGGTGCTAACTGCCTTTTGTTTCCCTCTCTCTTCTCCACGTCTCTCAGAGGTTTACCTGCATCCCCCAGGTTTGCTTTTCTTCCCTTACCACTGATTTTAAATTGAAACAGCAAGATTATATGATCACTACTGACTCTAGTTGCTTAAAAATGGATGACTTATGTTCCAGGCAGTAGAAGGAGAGTGAGAAATAGAGAAGAAACAGATCTGTGGTTTTGACTACTTACTTTTCTAATTTCTTATTTGAAACACAAGTCAGGAAACCATATAGAGTGGAATGAGAATGAAGGAAGAAAGAAATCCTAACACCTGTTCCTGAAGCTGATTCTGAGACAGATCTTTTCAGCTTTGCACAAAAATATTTGTAGAAGTGGACTCTGAGAACCAAACACAAAAAAACCCAAACAATTTGAACATTCAATATGTTATCAACAGTGTAATTCCCAGAAATTCAACTTTAGGCATTTTATCCTTACTTTGAAGTTTTTATGAAGACTTCTGCTTGTCTCCAGAACTGCTGACAATCTTATTTCTACTAAGATATGAAGTCTTGGCACATGGCTCACAGTGAAGAACGTGTGGAGTTCGCAGCCAGAGGCATCTCTATGGCAGGTCCCCTGAGGAACTCGGTCAGGCTGGTATTCAGAGCACAGGAGAAATGCAGGGACTGCAGTGAGCTGGTGGATCTGATATATGATGTTCTATGCCTTGCCATGCTTGGTTTCAAATGCTTCACTCCCAAATGAGTGCTCTCCCACCAGGTGAAGGCAAGGTTGGTGGGGAAGAAGGAGATGCAAAAGAAAGTTAGGGCTTAAGGCTCATTTCAGACACAAGTCACTGCAGAAAAGGAGCTCAAGGGTCATGGGTGAGAGTTCGCAACAGGAGTCAGATTTCATCACCCAGGAGTGAAAGCAGTCATGGAAGGAAGGGCTCTTCTTCCTCTTTACTTTGTTTCGCTCCCTTGTAAACTTCTAATTCTCTTGTGTGCAGTGATGTAGCTTTAACTGAGGTTGTCGATATGGCCTCATCCCAGTTCTGCTTGCTTTTCAGAGCCAGAACCAGATGCAGGTTTATGAACTCTACCCTTGAGCTACATACATGTACAAAGTATGGCAGAGCCTGCCAAACGCACGTCTTGTGGATTTGAGGTCCAGTGTGTTGCCTGTGGCTGTAGTATTTTCATGCTGCACGCCTCAGTGTGTGTTGTCACACATGTTGTTAGCAGGCCACTACTTCCAAATGTGTATTTTTCACCTGTGTGTCTGATGGGTCAGGCTTCTGTTACAGGTGCTTGCAGAGACTGCAGTGGCTGCATCTGCAGCAATGAGACTTACTTTTTCTAAGTGGTATGTGTGTTTGATCATTGTTTCCAGAAAATAAAATAGCATGACCTTGCATTAACTTCAGAGTTGAGCTATCCAACTATTTAATGCTCCTCTGGACTCCTTGGAAAAGTGGCAGCCGGCTAGCAAGAGGGGAGCAGCTTGTGGAGCAGAGTGAGTTGGCAGCCCTCTAGTGGGAGCGAGGAAAATGAAGGGCACGAGCAGCTCAGGAAGCAGATGTAAAAGTCAACTGGAAACCACAGCAAGGAGAATTTGACGGGGAAAAAAAGTTACAACTACAAAACCCAACAGAGTTTGACAACAGAGGTGGCAGAGAGCAGTGCTTCCTGAAAGAGAGTTGTGACAGTAGCTGCAGCAGTGGGTGGAGAGGATAAAGAGGCAGTCAGTCAAATGAGTGAGGTAGAGAAAGATAGTGTCTGAAAAAGCTGGGAAAGTCAGGCCAAAATCCATCTAGCTCAGGACCAAGTCTCCAGCAGTATGGGTATGTACTGTAGGAGTGATTCATCCTACTTAGTCTCCTAGCCTTTGCCAACTTATCATTTAGGGGCTTTTTGACTCAGAGGTGAAAAGACCTCTTCAGTTTTCTCCTGTAA
Source organism: Gymnorhina tibicen (assembly GCA_013399875.1). Classification (NCBI taxonomy): domain Eukaryota; kingdom Metazoa; phylum Chordata; class Aves; order Passeriformes; family Artamidae; genus Gymnorhina; species Gymnorhina tibicen. The sequence goes on along the minus strand of VXAZ01000391.1, from coordinate 21,352 downwards.
ATCTGCCCTTTCTTTATAAACACAAACTGCTAAACAGGTCAAGCGGTGCTCTCTGTAACATTCAAAGCTGGCAAAGAAAGACAGGGAGACTCTAAACAGAGAAAGAGTTGCCAAGTGTTAAACTATACAAAAATGCCAGTGGATTGGAGTTGAATGGACCAGAAGTGATAAAAAAATGAAACAGGAGAAAGATTGTGATATAGTTCTACTAAGGAAGACAAGACAAAGAAAAAAAGGGGAGGAACAGAGGAGTGTAACTTGGCTGAACAGTGGAAGATGAGCTGGGCACGCTGGTCTGGTGTGCTGTAGCAGGCAGAGGAGCAGGACACCAGCTCCAGGCTAAGGGCGTTGGAGAACAGCTCTTGGCCCTGTGTTTCATAAGGGAATTCATGCAAGACTAAGGCCAGTGTTGAAGTCACACATGTTTGTGGACTGCTGTTTGGCCAGGCAGAAAAAAAAGAGCAAAGGGACTTGAGGCTGAAAACAGTGGTACAATCAAATATGATAATAGCCAAGGGACAGGCTGAGGTGTCAATCTTCACCAGCAGTGTGGATAGAGGAAACGGAGCTGGAGGGAAGCCCTGGCAAAGATGGGGAGATGGGGCCAGGGGAACAAAAGGCTGTGGTGAAAGCTGGATCAAAAAGAATTTCCTGTTAACCTGCTTGCAAAACCGAAGGGACAAAGGACTGAAAACACTACAGAGCTGAACGAAGGGATGCACCCGTGAAAGGGAAAGGGAAAAGGGCAGGGAGCCTGCAGGGAAAAAGGGCATCCAAAGGGACCTTGGCATCTGTGTGTTGCTTCTCAACTGGCACATCCAGTCTGAGCCTTTTCAGGAGGCTGAACTCACCAACACCTTTGCTTCACTGCTTCGTTGACTATAGCTGCTGTTGTTGCTCTGAAGCAGCACAGAATTATGCAAGAAGATGTTTCTGTACTAATTAGTCAACACTAATTACGGTGGCGTGTTGGTAATTATTGATGATTCATAAAATGCAAGGGCTGTAAGTCTGCAGCCATAATGGGGTGAAGACTTTTGCACTGGGGATTTAGAAAGGTGAAAATTCAATGAAGTAGTAAGTGCATTTTGCTTAATTGCACTGCTACAGTAGTAAGATAATTGATGATCACTGATTTACACAAAAGTATAAGATCTAAGAAAGTGCCATTGACTAATTATTAATTTCATAGCTGATTCCTGTGGAGATTCCTTAGGAGATTATAATGATACTGAAAATAATACTAGGAAGTCAAAATTGTTAAAACATTTTTTTTTCACTGTTTTTAAGCTTTTATTATTTCTAGGTGGTTATTTCTTTGCTTTCAACACAGTGTCTGTTCCTCTGCTCACTGAAATTGGGATTTTCTCACTGGCCTCTTTGGAATCATGCTTGTCTCTGCATGTTTTACCAGAAAAGTCCATTATGAGCTACTACACTAATTGATTTAGGTTGCAGATCTATTAGCAGTCCTTCCTGGCAGCCAGTCAAATAATGAGAGCTTTATTTAAATTGGAAATCATCAGCAATGTGATATTCACTTAAGTGAGGAAATGAACAGAGGTATGGTCATGGTATCACTAATACACAATGTCCACATGGTCAGATTCTTCTGGGAGTGCAGAAGAAGTGGAATTAGTTCCTCTGGGCCAGCGAGAGATCCGTAGGAGATTTGCAAAGGCCAGGAACACATGTCATTATTTTTGCTGCCTCCTTTAGCTGAGTTTTGAAAGAAAAAAATGAGTCAGTCACTTATACCCACAGCAATTTGGGCATATAAATCCAAGAGTCTGATTCAGGTTGTAAAACAAGACTCAGAACTTAAAGATGAGAAAGGAGGATGTCAGACATAGTTTTTGCTGTATCTAATGAGAAGGTTTATTTATCCTTCCCATACTCAGGTTCACTACCAGTCTTAATTTGACAGTCCCATCTGTTTCCATCCATTGTATAAGTAAAGAAGTTGAGCATTTTAGGGACTTAAAGGCTATGCATAGCAATCTTTCATATATAACAGTACCTATTCTGCATCCCTGTGTGGTTCTGGTGCCATCATGTCTGCACTGAGCAGGATACGGACAAGTTCGCCTACATCAGGGGTCTCAGATTTTCTAATTTTCACGTAGCTTTCCTGCTGTTAGCAAAGGCAGGAGCACCCTGAAACTGGAAGGAAGAGAGGTAGAGAAGGAAAGACCCTGATTTTTTTGTCCTTCTATTCAAGTGTTTTCTATTCATGAGGCTGACACAGAAACAGCCAGGAGAAAAACTCTGAGTCAGAGTCTGAGTGAGTGGATTATTTTGTTGTTGTTATTTTAAAATAAACAGGATAAGAAAAGTGGCTAATCTATAAAGTAATCTCTGTAAAGGATTTGATAGACTTGCCTGCATTGATCTGTGTCTTGGACACATTCCATTTTTGACAATACAGAATAACTAACGCTGGATGGCCTCTGAAGTGGTAGAAAGTGGAAGGCATTCATTTACAATGTGAGTTCCCTGATATTTCCCTGGCATTAATAAATGGATAATAAAATAAATATCTGTGTCCTGGCATACATGGATGTGTCTGTATTCTTTTGTTGAAGAATCTCAGGCTCTTGATCCACAGATTATGAGACAGTTTGAGCTATGTATTGTCAAAAAATAAGCTTTTGCTCTGAGACTGACTGAAGTCTGTTGTGTAATCTTACAGATTTGTCTAATGAGATTACTTCAAAACATTTTTTTTATCGAAGTATTCAATGATAAAAGATTTATTTAAGAGTTTCCTATTTAGTATCATTGGAGTGTGAATGTGCTGGGTTTTTTTTTTTTTTGTTGAGAGGAAGAGGGGTTGTGAGCTTTCAGAGAAATGTTTTGTTAACTTACTCTTAACTCATGGTTGATGATGGGTGCTAACTTTGATTTCTCTTCAGGTAGTCTTACTGGCCCTAAACTACATTCTGCTACAGCAGGAGCTCAAGTGGGAAGTGAAGCTTTTCTGTGAGAAAAGGAGAGGTTAACTGCACTTATATTGGGGGCTGTTTTTGCTTTGGAAAACAGTGGCAGGCTTTGTAGTTTAATCTTCTGGAGTGCTGCCCGTTACCACCTTCTGACGTACGTTGTTGGGCTGAGAAGAATCAATGCGCAGTGGTGCATGAAAGTCCAACATGTCAGTTGTAGCTATACATAATGCCACTGTCTCACATGCAGGCAATGCTGTTAATACTTAACACAGTATTGTATTCTCTAAAGAAAAGAGTAGACTACTGGGAACTTCATCTGTTTTAAATGTTTATATGCATTCCTTTGAAAAATATATTTTTTAAGGATTAAGTGTTGCCTGTATAAAAGGCTCAAACTTACGAGTACCACAGAGCAAAATGCCACAGAAATAAGGCTCCAGGATTCCTGTGTGTTGGGGAATGGCCTTGGGAATCTGCCTACGTTTAGGGTTTTGGTCAGATTACATGTCTTGCAGGGTGATTGCTTTAATTCATGTACACCTGGGGCAACTGGTCACCAGGAAAGCAAAGAATCTGCCCTTTTGGAGATTGGTAACTTGCAACTGATTCTCCATAAGCATGAACATTTTAAGGTTTAAAGACTCTTCTTGTTAAGTATATTCACCTGTGTGAGGACATATGTATTGTTCTGTTGCTTAACAACCTTCTGTAGCTAATGTGAAGTGAAACAAACCAGTAGTGTACAGGAGAAGTGTACTGAATGTATCAAGACACAAAAAGTATTAACATAGTCCAGCTCCTAAGAAATATAACAAACATAGCAGCCACAGCCCATGCCTACTGGCTTTCTTGCAGTAGATTTAAATTATGATGTGCTCTCATGTCTTCTGAAAATGTCATGGCTCACATGGTAGTGATATTTTTACCTGAAAACTAAAGGCTGTGATGCTGGGAAACAACTTTAAATCTGCAACCCAAACAACTCCCTTTTCTGAAAAGTCACTTCTTTCCCAACCAATTCCATTAAAACATTATCATTTAGGATACGTCACAAGACCTTAATAAAAGTTCTGTATTACATTAAAGTAAACAACTTTTGGCCAGAGATAAATAGCTTTCTGTAATCTTCAGGAAAACAAGTCCTTCTATGTAACCAAGGTTGGGGAAAGAGAGAAAAGGAACTGTGTGTTTCTTGCTTCCTTATTTAAAACCCTACAATTTTTAACTTACAGGTAAGTAAAACAAAAATAGGAATTTGGTAAACATGACCACGTAAGATACTTCAAAGCAACTAAATTAGGCTGCTGGTCATATTGCCAGTGTGCCTTTTAGCGTCTTTCATGGTTCTGTTTGATCTTTAATTCTTGTATGTAAAATGCTATCTTGTTAAGAACCAGACTGAAAAAAAAGACCTGTATTACTCTTCTTTAGCAGGCTTCAACTACGGAAGTGCAAGTTGGGCCCATGAGACTGACACAATACCCAATTCAGGTAAGATGCTCCTTCAGTTTTTGATAGAACCAATCCAGTATTAATAGGTGAGGAAATTAAGGTTCAACCTCTGTAGTTAAGTATAATTTTTTAATTTCGCTTGCACAAGGAATGTGAGATGGATAATGTATGTTTTGTGTATCTGATTGCTTGGGAAGAGATCTACAAGTAAATTAACTTGGTAAACAAGACATTTAGATTTCCACTAACATCCCCTAATTCCTTTCATCTGTCCTGTAGTGTAGGACAGGAGTGTGTAGGATGTGCATTAACTGGGGAAAGAGCTGCCTTGATGGATATTAAAAACTGTTCAGTTTTGATATACCAAAGCAGAGAGCTTCATGAAGTTTAGGTACGTGTTCAGTTTTGCTGGGTTTTGCACAACAGGACAGAGAACTGTAACAGGACAGAAGACTGTGTTTTACAGACCACCAATCCAAGAAATCACATGACCTCCAACAAGACAGGCTGAACTTCAGCTTAAGGAGCAACAGCTCTTATCCGTACCTGCTTCTTTTTCTGTACATTTTGTTCCTGTGACAGTATCAGATCTCAAGTGGGTTTTTTTTTTTTTCAGCTTATAATGGATGTTGGAACACTCAGATTATAGGAAATTAAATAATTTTGCCTTTAGCATTGTTTTAGTGATACATAATTAATCGGAATTAATTTATAGGTCACTTAATTCTGTAAAATACAGAGACATTTAGTCACCAGTCACCCTTTGTGTGAAAAGCCTATGTGTGGAAGAAATGCATCATAAAGCTTTACATTTTTATGTCTTTACATTCAGTCTTAATGATGACTTGATCTGATGAAATTACTTGTTTATATTGCTATAAGACTGTGGAGCAGTGGCTTCAGCAGTAGAACAGCCTTTGGTTTTGCAGGGAATTCCAACATAGTGTGGAACTCTTCACAGAAGAATGTTTTTAAGTCATGTTCATCTTCAGAAAGATTATCAAGCAGATATTTAACAACTACAAATACTCTCAGTGCTTTTGTCAGGATATTACTTTATAGAAATTGGATTTGCCCAAGGGAAAGTTGGATTTTTGTTGTTCTTAAAAACTGACATTCTTTGTGGTTTTCAGATGGGGGTATTATTTTGTCCTTACATTGCACAACTGAAAATCTGTGTACAAAAAGAGTGTCTTAAGCAGAAATTATTAAGTAAAATCATTAACTGAAGAATTTTCCTTAAAGATGTTGACATACACTAACTTATTTACAGTAAGGTAAAACACTTTATGGAAATCCACCTCGTTTGTTTGTGGAACAAGCCACATTACCTCAGATAACTTGGCAAGTATTGCACACATCCACACATTTAAAAAATGTGTGCTAATCTTTTATTCCATCTTGACAATACAATTACGTGTTTCTCCGTGCAGTGCAAACAGCTACTGAATATCACATTTTAAATGTCTATTTGTGGATGATTAATCATGTTTACAATTGTCTGAGAAGTGAGTTCAGTTTGTTAAAACAATAGCCACTGGGGCTTTTCTTAGTGAAGTTCATTTTATTCCTGGTGTTTTTTAGGCTGTTATGGGACACCTGTGCCAACCTCAAAATGGCACACATTTTTTGTCTGAGAAGTGACCTTACTTGTGCCTGTGACCTGCCATAAACCATTTAATAGATTCCCCACTGGACTTTATGACCATATATGTCAGAGGAGAAATCTGGTTTAGTTTGTACAGAATTGTGACTCAGGTGCTCCTGGCCTTAAGAGGAAAAGGGAAGAGTCCAGAGCAAACCGGCCTGCTCCAACCCTCCAAACATCCCATATACAGCTTGCACAATTGCCTAAATTTTGTACCAATGCTTACAAATAGGAATGGTTTGATTTCAAGACCTCAGAAATGACACATGAAAATGTGCTTTCTCCAGGGGACACGGGAGTTCGGTGGTTTTTATAAACTCCAAATTAGTGCACATAAAAAAAGTGTTGGATCCTCTTGCAGAAAGGTTTGCTCATAAATGTTTGGGTGCGTTCCTATTCAAATGCTGCATTTTCTCACCTTTTAGGACATTTATTTGCCATCATCTCTTCCACATCGATTTTGCCTGATGAGCTGAAAATGAAGCACGATGATGCACAGCATTTCACTGTTCCCTCATACCAATATAACAGCAGCCCCTCTGTAATTTTATTCAGAGATACTATTTTCCACCTTGAAAGTCTCTTGCTGGGATATGATGATTTAAAAATAATTAAGTAACTTCTTAAGTTGCTGTAATTTTCTTTTTCTTTTGGCAGCCTATGTGTCCTCAGCTGGTGTTTCTTGTTGTATTTCAAACTCTTTAAAGCAAATTTCTGACCATTTTCTCTATTTGTATAATAAACTGGTAACAAGATGTGCAGGGGTTGTGTGAAGCAAATACTTAGAAAGAGGGTAAAATTTTCAGTACATCACCAAAATTGTAAAGACCTCTACAGAGAAAGTCCGTGATGCTCCTAAACTAGGACAACACTAAGTAAAATAATCTTTTTACAGTAACACTGGAAAATTATGCAGCAAAAAAATAACTACATGCAGTTTTTTGCCAAGGAACACAAATTTAAGCCTTTCCTTGATTGTGTTGTTTATATGGATTGTTACATTTTTATCTTGTCTTTGACAGCATTCTTCAAATATACTTCTAGTTACATTATGTTTTGATGATTTATAGTACGCTTCATACAAATGTTAATGAGAAAGCATAGTAGTAATACTTTAAAACAACTTTTAAAGTTAGTATTCTCAGAAGGATTTGCACACTGATAATTAGCTACTAGTGAGAGATTGGATGGTTTAATTAAGCTTAATTATTTTACAGCTGGTAAAGGATTGCATTTTGCCATCCTTTATTTCCAAAATGGGAGTGCTGAGAGAAGGAAGATATCAAAAAACATGCCACCCCCACCATCCTCAAATTTTCTTTCCCCATAATGTTTCAAACTAGGAACAAAATAAAACTAATGGCAGTTGGAACCAAACAGAAGATTTTATCAGAATAGGGACTTGAATCAGGAATCGGAAAAGTCTGCAGCTTGGCCACTTCACTGCTTTCCAACACTGATGGCTGGGAAAAAAATCAGGGATTAGGAGGAGTGACAACAGTTATCTTGGATTTTAAGTGTCAGTAAATCAAATCTGCTTATTGATAACTGCAATCAAAAACCTTCCAATAAATTGAAACTTTTACATTCTTAATACTTACAGAAATTCTGAGCATATAATTTTCTTCCATTGTTTAATAAAACTCTGACTGGTTGTCCTGTCACAGTAACAATAATTGATTTTTTTATTGTTTAGAATTCAAGTACGAGACAGCTAAAGATAAGAGGAAAGCTATTGTCACCTTTTCTAGCTTCTAGACCAATGGTGTTGAAATTCATTTGCTGACACCCCAGCTGCATAAAGCAAGGCAGATAAAGGTTACTGACCTTTTCCTACAGGCATTTGGAGCAAATTTTGCATATTTTTCTTAAACAGGTTGTTTCAGTAAAGTCAGGGGATGACTTTTATTTGTGAAATGAACAGGATTTTGCTTTATACATGACTAGTCTCTGGGTGGTGACTTTTTGTGCAATTTTAATAGCTGTGGATAAACTTTTGACTTTTTGAGGCCTTCTTTTTCACAGCATATTTGCACTAAATTAGCCCTTTTCTTCATCTGACACATAGGGTAGCATGGCTAGTTATCAGTCGCCGTGGTTAATATGTGCAGTTGTAATGGGGAATGTCTGCATGACTGGGATGAATAAATTGGATGCTGATAATGTGTGCATTATAGGGCAAGGATGAAAAATTTATTCTCTCTGAAAAACACTTTGTTTTACATGAGAAGCACAGCAATACAGCTGTTTTCAGCCTCTCTTCTCTGTGTCAGCTTGCGAACAGGCTTCCTACAGCATCTCCTTGATCTTTAGAGTAGTGCCTCAGTACACTTCCTACCTGATCTTGTGTGAGCAGTTCCTTAAGTGTTCAGCTGAAATTGTCTAAACTATTTCATATGCTTAGGGACAATTTGGGACAATTTATTGGGTAAAAAATTCTCATATTTGAATATTTTTCCTCCATACCCCATCCCATACATAGCTGCTTGTCTGTTGCTCTTTTCGGCTTTAAAATAATATTGGTTAATGCCTTTTTTTTTTTTTTGCATTAAAGAAGAAAGAACAAATAAAACTGTGTTAATTGTTTGCCCATGTCTTCAGGGATGATAAGTGATAATGAAGGCAGTTGCATTTCAGACAGTTCATTACAATCAAAAGTGTGTGTGGCTGGGATGGCCTGATGAGAGTGGCAATGATGTTTGAACACTCTGACTGGTTGCTGATTGAATTGGAACAGGAGGTAGGAAAAAATCATCATGTGGCAAGCTGTTTTTGTCCTAAATACCAGTCCTTGTTTAAAACAGTTAACTATTGATTATCTATCGGTGACCACTTTATCCATTAAGAAAGATGTACTACTCCATTGGCTATTTTACAACCTGTGGTTCAAGCTTCCCACTTCCAAAGCAGACTCAATCTTCCACAGGGCAGAAGTGTTTATTGAGACTTGCACCATGCAGAGGAGTACTTTATGTGTTTAATGTGGTGCTGCTGTTTTCCATCCCCTGCAGGTTTTGCTGGTCTTTGCTAAAGAAGACAACCAAAGCAATGGTTTCTGGTGGGCTTGTGACAGAGCAGGATACAGGTGCCATGTTGCCTGGACTCCAGAGTCAGCACTGGAATGTTTCCTGGATAAGCAGCAGGAAATAATTATTATAGATCACAGGAACTCCAAGTATTTTGATGCAGAAGATATCTGCAGGTAACCTAAAGGACCTTATGCTTCTCTTAAGCTTCAGAACATTGTATGAAACCAAACCTCCTAATTTTAAAACAAAAAATAGGGGGGAAAAAAGATAAAAACAACAGACAAAAACTGAACGCCTAAAATTGTAGTAAAATCGAAGTTTGGGGAATGAGGCCAGGACGTTTGCGTACATCTGTAAGAGAATAACAATATGAAAACTACACTATGCCAAAGCTGAACTGTAGAATTGTCTCTAGGTCATGGGGCTTCTATCAGAGCATAAGCCAAAGCTGTTGTGAAATTATTCTCTGCTGTCTGTGCTGCTTCTTTCCTGGCTTACTGCTGCAGCAAAATCGGAAGCTGCAGACTTCAAATGAATGCATTTGTTTGCCCACAAGGTCAGGCACTGCCAGTTCTTCACAAAAGTTTGCATCACTCTTCTAGTCCACATGGTTGTGCCTAAGCTGCATTAAGATTACAAGTGCATAGTATTGGGATTCTTTGCTAAAATACGCTGTTTCAGCCGAAGCATACATTTTGCACCGTACTGTGCTTCTAGTATGCCATGAGCTGAAATTTGCCATGTTTATGACAAGGGGCATTTTAGTGCTGATGTATGTTCTTCTAAAAGACCAACAAAAAAACATAAAGATTGTTTATTCGGGACAGTGTGATGTGAGTGCAAAAACTTATCATTAGCCAGTAAAACACAAACAGGGTGTTCTTCTGATAGCTGGTCATATCTTTTTCAGTTTCTCAATAATATGCATGATGGTGAAACTTTGTTTGTTCTGTATATAATAAACTATAGTCTTTCATAATTTGTTATGTCCACTTTTCTTACTTGCATGCCTTGAAAGTACTTCCCACCCTCTAAACAAAATTTTGCAATGTCTAGAAAGACAGTGGTAAATATAAGAGAGGGCAGAGAGATTCTTGTTTAAATTAGTCAAGGGCGTGAAAAATGGACCTTTCTCAGCTCTTCCATTCAGGGCAGTCTGCCCCAGATAAGCTGAGTACACAGGGGAAACCTTCGCTAGGTCATAAGAGTGGATTTGAAAAGCTGATGTTTGTACTCTGTGGTTTCGGAGCTTTTGCCTTCTTACCTGCATAGAGCCAAATGAGAAATCTGGTGGCAAAATGAAAATGGTTTGTCTAAGTGGGGATAGGTAGGTTTGGCAGTGCACTATCATATTTTCTAGCCTCAATGGTGTCTTTCAGTCCTGACTTTCATTTATATTTTCAGTGAAGGTACTCAAAGCAATATTGAGAAAGGGTTCAGTGTAACTGAGAAATTTTTGTTTCCTCAGGTCTATTCGTGCCACAGAGCCATCAGAGCATACTGTAATACTTGCTGTGGTTCCACGCACGTAAGTATTACTGGTTTGTGAAAAATTTTTATTTTACTTTGTAAGAACAGTTATTTAATGTATAACAGTTATTTAATAACAGAAAGTATCTTACTAGCAAGTCTTACAGTGTAAATGCAGTATTTTTCACACAAAATGCACTAGTGATGTTTTATGTTTTATTTGAGTGTTTTATAACTTTCCTTTAGTGCAGACTAGTATTATCCCTGTCACCTTCAGAATGTGTTGTATAGTAAGAAAATCAAACAGGTATGGTTTTTTTCTAAGAGAAAAAGAGAATCCAAACCAAAACCCGAAAGCTGTGTATTACTTTCTAAATTACTAGATAAGTAACACACTGTTGTTTATTGAACTGAGTAGTGGGGAAAACTTCAGTCCTGTTGATGCTAAATTCACTAGAATGTTGTCCTGAAACTAATTCATACCCCATGCATTTAGGAAGAATTCTTACTGATTTAAATATATATTTATGAAATACCTTCAAATACCCTTGTTTCAAATACCCTTGGTTCAAATACCAGTGGCAGGAGAACTATTACCACCAAGATTTGAAAATCAACTAAATTTACTGCTGAACAAGATTTTGCAACTTAACTCTACCTTAATAACATTTTTTAGATTATTTCTCATAGGATACCACAGAATGTCTTTTATCTTTTGCATACATTCTTTTTGCAATCCTGTGTATGTAAAGAGATAAAGGACTTCTCTGGAGGACCTGTCAGGTTTGCTGTAGGAATAACTATCAAGTTGTATAAAAGCTGCAAATACCTATAATAGAAGACTGTAGCACCAACTTCTGTAACAGTATGATTTTATGTATGTATTTTAGGAAAAACTCTTCTCACTGAGTTAATTATGTTCAGAGAACTATGTCAAATTCATACCATCTGATCATCAAGTGTTCTGTGCCCATACAATATACCAGCCCTACTTAATATCTGTATCAAGGTCCTGGAAAAGGGGACCAAGTGCACCCTCAGTCAGTTTGCAGGTGACACCAAGCTGGGTGGGAGCGCTGATCTGCTGGAGGGCAGGAAGGCTCTGCAGAGGGATCTGGACAGGCTGGATCATGGGCTGAGGCCGATGGTGTGAGGTTCAACAAGGCCCAGGGCCGGGTCCTGCCCTTGGGTCACAACAGCCCCAGGCAGTGCCACAGGCTGGGGCAGAGTGGCTGCAAAGCTGCCCAGTGGAAAAGGACCTGGGGGTGCTGGTGACAGCAGCTGAACATGAGCCAGGGTGTGCCCAGATGGCCAAGAAGGCCAATGGCATCCTGGCCTGTACCAGCAACAGTGTGGCCAGCAGGACCCGGGCAGGGATTGTCCCCCTGTACTCAGCACTGGTGAGGCCAAACCTCAAATCCTGTGTCCAGCTCTGGGGCCCCTCACAACAAGAAAGACATTGAGATGATGTCCAGAGAAGGGCAACAGAGCTGGTGAAGGGTCTGGAGCACAAGTCCTGTGAGGAGTGGCTGAGGGAGCTGGGGGTGTTTAGCCTTGAGAAAAGGCTCAGGGGAGACCTTGTTTCTCTCTACAACTACCTGAAAGGAGGGTATACCCAGGTGGGGGTCAGTCTTTTCTCCCAGGTAGCAAGGGATCCGACAAGAGGAAATGGCCTCAAGTTGTGCTAAGAGAGGTTTAGATAGAGCATTAGGAAAAACTTCTTCCCTGAAAGGGTTGCAAGCATTGAAACAGGCTGCTCAGGACAGGCGAATCACCATCCCTGGAGGTATTAAAAAGATGTGTGGATGTGGCACTTGGGAAATGGTTCACTGATAGGCTTAGCAGTGCTGGGTTAAAGGTTGGACTCGATGATCTTAACAGTCTTTTCCAACCTGAATAATTCTGTGGTTCTGTGATTTTGTTTTGTAGATCTGCTGACCAAGAAGAGACTTCTGTTCTTCCCCTTCTTGATGCAGGCTTTGACAGGGTATGTATAAATTGCCTATGTAATATAGAAAACATAGTAATTTCATCAATTACAGACACTTCTGCTTCCTCAAATTGAAAATATACATCCTTTTCCGTCAGAAATTTATTGTTAAGAAAGCAGTGGCAGTTGATTTAGTTTTCTTTTCAAGAGTGTATTCTAGAAGCATATGAAATGAGAGGCTCTGTGATCTAGCTAGTCCTTTCAGAATAGCAGGAGCACTGAGATTACCTCCGTGTGGTCTGGCTGGGTAGGGAGTAGGTTTTGTTTATAACTGCACTAAAAAACAAGGATGGGAGACTCTGGTTGAAGTACTGCAGCATGCTGGGTCATCACCCAGACACCACTGTGTGTCTCAGGCTGCTGGGATTTCTCCTCTAAAGGGACTACGAACCTGCTCCACAGCTCGTGATGTGAAGAAGAATTTTTTTTTCCCATTATGTCTGTTATGTTGGTTTGCACCAGTTCTTCTCAGTACAGAGTTAGAGACACTCCTGTACAAGCAGCAGAAGGGAAGATAACTGTTGATACTGTTTCTCAAAGGGCTTTGTAGGAGACAGCAGAAAGGCAGTTGTTCTCAGCTCTGAAAATCTAGGTTCCTTACCCTCTCCCAGTCTTTGTGTGAGTGGCTTTGGAGGGATATTAATGTTATGTTACTCTAAAATAAACCAGCTGCATTTTTTAAGTTAGCCATTCACAAGGAAGGATATGTACTTAAGCAAAAGAAGCACATCTGGAGTTAGAATTAACTGTATATATTTCCTAAAATATATATATATAGTTAGGAAATTTAACTGTAGTACAGAAAATCAGGGAAGAGATGGAATTAACCCAGGCAAAATCTCATGCTCCTAGGCTCATACTGTGTCCAGTGTCTGAGCTAACTCACATTCAGCCCAAGTTTGTTTACATAGCAGAACATGAACCAGAATTACCATTTTCAGATCATCTCCCAGAAAAAGAGGCCCTCTGCAAGGGTATTGTGGGGCCAATGCATTTCTAAAGCACTTAGATGCTCTGAAAATTGGAAAAGGTGAATCTAAGAAAAAGGTCAGCCCAAGAATGCCAGTGCTTTATTAGTGTGGTTTCTCTCTCTCTCTCTAGCTTTAATATTTTTCAAAGAAAACTTTATTACTTCTCAGGTCTAGGGTTTCATTTGAACACGATGAAGGACAATATGTTTTGTGAGCTGGATTATAACTGTAGGTGTAGTACTGAGTAAAGTCAGAGGAGACTGTGCGGCTGTGAGACATGGCTCAGTGGTACTCTCTGCCTTGGAAAGAAAAATCTTTTTGCACCTGACAGCTGTGCTAACTACTCTCTCTTGCTGTCCCAAATTTATCAGAGAGCTTGCATAATGTAATAATTCCCTATTGGAATTATTTTCAAGACTTTAAAATGCATCTGCTGTCAAAGTTTCTACTTTTGCTGTGGGGTGGACACAGGAATTATTTTTGCTTGGTTGGGGATCAGTAGGGACTAAATCCATTACCACACAAAGATTTAAAAATACCCTTCTCCAAACAGAGACGTGGTATTTGTGGGGAGTCTCTTCCTCAGCAGCAAAAATGAAATTTATTTTTGGAAAATCATACCTGTTTAAATCATAGTTTTTTCTTTATGCTGACTTATTTCTGTTTTTTCTTCCTTCTTCTCAAGAAAGTCTATTTTATTACATCTTCTATTTCCCTCTATATCATTAACAGCTTTTGTATGTGTGTATTAATGCTGTTGCTAATCCAGCACAATAATTAAGCTGATTTTTTTTTCCTCTCCGCCTCATAGATCTAATAGTGGTGGCCTACTTAGGATGGACTAATTTGAATAAGCAATTTAGCTTCCTGACTGATTTTTAGTTACGATATAAATCAGCAAACAGTGGATCTTAACGTTTGCAGTTACTGAATTACAAACTTGTCTTGTATTTTGAACTTTTTTTCCTAAACAAATGTTGATTCTCACTGACCATATACTATTAAAACTTTCTGGATTGGAATAAAAGAAGTCTTTAATATTAAACCTAATTCTTATTGCTAAGCAAGAAGAATGATTCCTGCTAGCTTATAACTCTTGTGGCTTGTACTAAGTTCTGTAAAAAACAACAGTGCAATCCCATTATAATGAAGTAAAAAATAATTTGAGTACGTGTTACTTAAATCAAAATGTACTGTATAAATATGAAACTTTCTTAAAAGAAAGTGTTTTGTCTGCCTTCTAATATCAGAGAGTTCAGAGATCTTATTCTTGTGTCACATTAGAAGCACAGATTACAAAAGGAAATGTTTTCTGCTATTTTCATGTCCCGGTTGATTTCTCAGTTTTGAGTCAGACAGTGAATGACCAGCATCAACACTGTGAACTTAGATAAAGGGATTCTGTACATCTGCAGAAGACTATACAATAGTTAAGAGCATAGTTAGCACTTTGATAAGCTGCAATTCTTGATTCTTAGCAAAAGATTTGTGCCAAGACTTTTGTCAGTGAATAGCAGTGGTTAAATTTTTTCAGTAAAACACTCTACTATAAAATTCAGTTTATAAAGAGCCTTAGTATATTCTAGTAAGTCTATTTCATAAAATAGGTTGTCATCATTGATAGATTTTATACTATTTATAGATTTGTTCTTATTGTTTTAAATTTAGCACAAATGTATTTGATTATTTAAAAGAGCACCCTAAAACTGAAAATCTAAATCTACACTGCTGTAGAAGTTTGTTTGCATGCAGTTTGATATACAAAACCACGACTTTCTTTGAACCTTTGCTTCTGCCAGCTTCATATTGTACCTTTTGTTTTCCCAGGCATTCTGTAGTGTGTGAAGTGAAAGTTACAGAAATATTTTAAGATCTTAACATTAAGGAGTGAAATAGACCCATGCCAACAGTTGTTTATAATTTTACTTTTTTTACATTTTGCTCACAGCTTGGAATTAAGCCACTGGTCTCCAAAACACAGTTTTCATCCAGGACAGAAGCATAGATTTCTTAAGAGCTGTTCTTTGGTGGTTTGCATGCTGCTCTGGACCCTGCACGCAGCTGTGCTGTGAGAACTAGTGACAACACAGGGCATTTCCTCTGATAACTAAAGTCAGTGCATGTGATTGATCAATAAACTTTAACTGAAGCCAGAGAACGTACTTCTTTTGTAACAACATAAAATTTCTGATTTCAGCAGGGCCAAGCACAAAACCTTTCAGACCTAACAGAGAGAACATTCTCTCCTGTCTGGATTAAAAGTTTTTTTCACTGTGGTCAGCATGCTTCTACTTTATTATACTTTTCTGCACTTCTGAATTCACAGCGACAGCTCAGTGAGATTACTTGTGAAGCAAACTTCAATTTTTGAGCTTTAGCTGAAATATTTTCTTGGAAACAAATGCCAAATATAATTTTTTTCTTTTTTTTTTAGTATGAATGTTTTATGTCTCTAAGGTTTTCCATTTCCATTCTGAATTAAGGATAGATGTTCAAAATAAAACATCAAAATAAAACATCAGGGCAATACTGGTTTTGTGGGAGACTGTGTTTGGGTTTTTTTAAGAGTATCTGTTGCATTGCTAAAACCAAATGGGAAAATCCAGTTAAGGATTTAGCATATTTTTATACTTGCTTTGTATTTAGATATTTGTGTTGTCTTAAAAACTAGAAACTCATTCCTGAGGAAAAGATGATTATTCACAAGACAAAAGGTACAATGAGAGCTTATTTCTACAGAAAAAGAAAGTACGGTTGAGGTTGGAAGGGTCCTCTAGGGGTCATCTTGCCCAACCTCCCTGCTCAAGTAGAGACACCTAAAGCAAGTTGTCCAGGACCATGCCACACAGCTTTTGAACACCTCCAAGGATGGAGATTCTGCAACATCTCTGGGCAACCTGTGCCCAGGTCACCCTCACAGTAAAAAAAAAAGTTGCCTGATGTTCAGGTTCCCTGAACCTCCTGTGCTTCTGTTTGTGCCCGTTGCCTCTGGTCCTGTCACTGGGTACCACTGGAAAGAAGCTGGCTCTGTCTTCTTACAGTCTCCCTTCAGATATTTATATACCTTGATAAGTTCTCCACTTCAGCCTTCTCCTTCTCGGGCTGAAAATTCCCAGCTCTGTCGGCCTGTCTCACGGCAGAGGTGCCTAATCACCCTTGTGGGCCTTCGCTGGCCTCGTGCCAGCTCTCTTTAAAAAGTTTAAGTTTTAGATGCAGGAACAGAAATAACAGTTTAAAACTATTCCAGCCTATTTAATCCAGTCTTGATTTGTCTTCCAGCAATTCATGGAGAACAGCAGCGTAACTGCCTGTTACAATGAACTGCTTCAAATAGAACACGGGGAAGTGCGTTCTCAGTTCAAATTACGGTATGTAGAAGTGTGAGAAACTGCAAACATCAACCTCTTGGTCTAAATAATTGTATCATGTTGCTTTCTGCTTCTTCCCAGCTACGCAGGTGTGTGCCTTGCATCTGCATGTATATGTATGTAATATGTATGTAATATACTACACTTTTGTATTTTCTCCTTCTGTTACTTTGTAAAGGACAAACTCAAGTGCCTTTAGTAACTGGTACCCTGAGAAAGCGTGGTCAGTGCAGGTATGGGCTGTGAATTTACATGATGGTAAAACTTCACAGAGTCATTCTTGATCTCGTATGTCTGAGATTTCATATTCGAAGGCTTGAGCTGAATACGATCTTGATTCAGCTCTCATTTTTTATTTTCTTGCTTGGCCAAGACTTGGCAGGCCAGGAGCACAGTTTTATATGTTAGTGAGAAGTTAAATGATGCTCATTCCCACATGCACTTTCTCCTTAATGTGACTAATTCTATGTTTAATATAGGTGCTTTTGCATGCATGTAGATATTTTTGCAATGTAACCATATGAAACTATAGGAAAGAAATGCAGAGAAGGGGCTGTTCTCTCTGTGGCATAAATTAATTCCAGTTCCATCTACACAAAATACTATCACTTCTCTACAGGTTTCAGTGTGTTTAAGAAGTTGATTTTTCTAAGATTTTCTTTGCAAACTGATACCAAAGTGACTTCACATTTCAAGTGATTGCATGTTCATGCATGCAAACTGCAATTTGAGTAAAATTTCAGGGGAAAAAACCTGAATTTTGGTTTACACAATTTTAATAGTTGTTTTCCATAACTCGGCAGGAATGTCTTCCCTCTACCTCTATCTTATTAGGCAGATGCCATTAAAAACTAATCAGAACTGACACTGGTTATGGCATTCAGGTATAATTCTCTTTTTCATTTGTGTGATTTAAGTGGGGAAGAAAGTGCTACACTGCATGTCTGTACCACTTGTCGCTGATCTGCAGGTCTTCTATGCAGCTTTGTAAAAGTGAAAGGGAAGAGAATGCAGGAAGTTGGTTGATAGCATTAAACCCAGGATATGTCACATGTTCAGACACAAGAGAAATGTGATGAAAAACTAGCACCACCCCAGAGAGCAGTATATGAGGTCATATCAGTGGTCAGAAGCATCTTTCCATTCCTAGCATGGACTCCACTTTTTCACCCAGCTGGTTCTGATTTGAAACTTGCTTGGACATCTGTGTGCTAATTAAAGTGGATATGGGCCATTTAAACTTGTAATTTTTCTGGCTTGTTTGCCAGATCAAATCAAAATACTAAGGCTTGAAGAGTGCAAATGTATCTGTGTGTTTTCTTACAGAAAGTCTATGTAATTACGTTTGTTAGCAGCTGATGTACCAGACAGGCATCTATCACTGAGACAAATTAGTTCCTTCACACAGCACAAAATCACACTCAGGAACCAGCTTGAACTGCTAGAAAATCAAGTACAAAGTTACACTCCGAGCTCCTTTTACTATATAAGCAGAAACATTTCTGTCATATTCTGTATAAAACACTTTCTTCCTAAAAATCTGCATCCACATGGCTGCATGTCTGTGTTTCTGTGTATATCTCTTCGTGTATCCTATTTGGTTTTGAGTTGCTTCCGCAATAAACAGAAGTAGCAATGTCCTGTGTTTCTTAATTCTCTAGTCACTGGTACTAATTCAAACCCTACTATGCAACCTGGAAGCAAGATGTTCCTTTTAGGTAAATACTGTATCCAAGAATGTTTATGCATGGTGCGTTTTTGCTCCCTGCAATGAGACTTATATAGAATATAATTAGTTTGTCTTTAGTCCAAATCAAAGATGAAGTACTGATATCTATCAAAGCAAGTATGCCTGGGTTGTTTCATCTAGTATGCACTCTTCCTGGCCATGGTATGGTGTTGGAACTACGTGATCTTCATGTCCCTTCCAACCCAAATCATCCTATGATTCTATGAGATATACATTTTCCCCTAGTATTAGGAGCCTATATTAATGTTAATGCCATCCCGTGTAAATCATAATTTAAGCAATTTGAGTTCTGTAGCAAGAAGGCTTTTGTTTTCCTGAATTAGTTCAAGGATAGCTGTGAAAAAAAAATGGGGACAAAGACCATCTCGGGCCTCAAAGATCAGGATGTATGGAAATCAAGTCACTGCATTATTACTTGGAAACAGGAAAATTGGTATTTTTTGGATTAGAACTTTGACATGGCTCTATTGCTTCCTTTAGTAATGTGTTATTTTTACTGCTCATTGTTAGTTCCTGCTGTCCAGAGCATGTATGTAGGTACAAATATACTATTAAGATGCTGCAGTACCTGTGAGCACTCTTATAATGTAATCTGCAGTAAAAGCACGTTAACAACAGGGATGTCTGAGGCTGGATGTTTTGAAAAAGTCATAATAAAGATAGTGACACGGTCTAGTCAAAACAACTACTACTTTGTGGTTCATCTACCGATAAGTACAATTTAATCATGTATTTATAGTGAACAAAATGTTCTAACAAAAAAACTAATGTGCTAATCATTTGCTAATTTCAGGGCTTGTAATGCAGTGTTTACAGCTTTAGACCATTGTCAGGAAGCTGTAGAAATAACCAGTGAAGATCATGTCATTCAGGTAGGGGGGAAAATGTTAACTATTTTATAGAATTGGAAAAGAGGAAACCCAAAGCAATCTTTTCTAAGTGGTTCCTGTTCTATTTCAGTATTTTACTTTCGTTGCCTTTAGAAAGCCTTGTACAATGAACTGCTTAATTTCTGGTTGCTGTACACTGATGCCTGCTGAATTTTTAAGGCTTTTCCTTCTGTAACTTCATTTAGATGATAGTTTTCAGTAATGTTTCTGGTAAAACCTGCATTCGTTCTCTTCCTGTGCTTTCTGATAGATTACATATCACCTTCTCTGTTCAGCCTCTTACTTGAGTAAAATGTTTCACCATTACACAGTATTTTCATATGAGAAACACTGAGTTGTAGGGATGTGTGGCTGTGCCTTTAGCCATATAACTTGTCACACTTTGATACTTATATGTAAGTTATTGTCCTTTAAAGAAGTTCTTTTTTGATATCGTCCTAATGTACCTTTGTTTTGGCAGTATGTTAATTCAGCCTTTGAACGGATGATGGGGTATTGCAAGGGAGAGCTTATTGGCAAGGAGCTCACTGAACTACCTAAAAGTGATAAAAACTCTGCAGAACTTTTGGACAACATAAACACATTTATTAAAAACGGAAAGGTAAGCAAATAAAACAAACTCCTGTGAAATTGCTGGAGTTTTATTCTGCTTTGTTCTGTATTGCTCTAGGTTTAAGAACACAAGATATGTTCTTCATGAGTATACATGTAAGACCAGAATTCTGCTTCTCAGATGTCTAAGCACAACAGCCCGTGTCACAGACAAGTGACTACAGATCTCATTAGCTTTGCTTTTAGGATCTGACTGAACTCCTGCTGATTTGTTGGCTTAAGATCAGTATCAGAATGTTTTCTGTGTTTCTGTTTTGCCTAGAGCCCATGGAGCTTTTGTTAGTTGGAATGTAACAGTTTGTCCCTCAGTCAGTCTCTCAGGTGGCTGAATCATCCAAACAAAATGTGTAACTGTTCTGTCAAACAGCAGAGCCTTCACTGATTGCATACTTAAAGCACCAAAATGTATTGGCACCCAGTGGGTTTGCTTTCCTAATAACTAGTTAGAAGATCTGCAGTGTGCTGTGAACTCCTGTTGTTATGGTGATGGGCCTGGCAATACGTTCCCCTAAAACATGCAACAGTCTCCTATCCCATCTCCCCTGGCTTGTAGAAGTACCTGTCGCCCTTCCTGTCTCACATTCTGCTTCAAGAACTTTGGGGAGTTCTTGAACCTTTGAGTCACATCCAGCAATGATCTGAGCTTTGTGAGTCACTGTCTGGAGTTGTTTGCAGGTTCACCTTGGTTCATTAGCAGTACCCACAGGCCATTCCTGCTGTGCTCCTCCTCATTTATATGGGCTGCCCAGCAGCTAGCACAGCCTGCTGAAAGGTATCTTCTACCCATTTTCCAACTTCATCCTACTCTGCTGCCAGGTGGTTCCCTCCTTAAAATCGTTCTTCTTTGAGCTTAGTTGAAGAACATCTTTAGATCAAGGACTTCTGAAATTTAGCATATGTATTGCATGACAACCGACAACTTCAAAGCTGAATGGTGCTTGACACAGGGTTCATTTCTGCTGGTCCCAAGGGATATCCTTGGATGTGTTGCAGCCACTGCTCCTTATGGTGGCACCTAGCAAGAATGTTTGTCACCTCTTTAAGAAGATGATGCCCAAAGTTCCTTGTAAAAATTGTAAAGTTCCTTGTAAAAAATACTTTTTCCCATGAGAAACATAATTATACTGTCCTTATGTTAGTTAAAGGTGCTGCTCTCCATTGGGTGAGTAGTTGCTGCTCTCTCTCTCTCTGTTATACTTAATAGTATATTAATTTTATATTATTTTT
>VXAZ01000388.1:268965-383972 GCA_013399875.1 Gymnorhina tibicen | reverse complement strand
GGAGTCTTGCCGCATATCACTGGTGCCCCTCACCAGCCACTCCTCACGTGGTTCTCCCTCACCCGGTTCCCCCTCACCGGGTGTCCCTCAGAGCTATCCGAGCGCGGTCTCCCTGGTCTCAGCTCACCCTGGCTGTCCTCCCTCTCCCAACAGGGCAGGATTTTTGAGAAGATGGAGCTGTGCAGCAGCCTGGCCTTCAGGCGCCGCGTGTTCTCCGGGTGGCGGCCGGGCCCAGCGCCGGGGGTGCGGCAGGAGAACGCGCGGCTCGGGCGGGTGCCCGTGCGGCTGTACCGGCCCCGCGCGCCGCCCGCGCCCCGCCGTGCTCCTGTTCCACGGTGGCGGCTGGATCTGCTGCAGCGTCGGTACGTCCCGGGCCCCGGCTCGGCCACCGACCCGCCGGGATGGAACCCCCTGGCACCGTCTTTGTAGCATTAGCGAGTCAGGCGTTACTTCAGCCTTGGCCACCGTGTGTGTGTGGCCTACAGAATTCCGGCCTCCACACAGATGCTGATACAAAACTTTTTCACCTGTTCATACACTTGTAGCAAACAAAGAAATTAATGTCCATTGGTTCTAAATTAATTAATTCTCTTTCATAAATTGGTATTCTATCCTCTTCAGTCTTTTTAGTATATTTTTCCTCTGGTAGGGACTTTACAACACATGTACTGAGTCCTTTGTTAGATGCTTCTTTATATTCTGGTTTCTGCAAAATGGCCTTGTAGTCCATAAATTCTGCCCTTCTTGTATCCAATTTCAACAATACACACCCTCTCCCAGGCCTTGTTCATTGAAGCGTATCAGGGTTAGTTTAGCAAAACTTTTAAAAGTTTCAGTGATTTTCCCAATCAAGTCAACAATACCAGTCTGTGTAAAGACAGTTAGCTACATGCTGCCTAAAAGTGAATAAAGACTAGCACACTGCTTATAATTAATATACCGGTCATGATTAATTAAAACAATTAATTAAAAATTAATTAGAAAGTTATATAATTTCCAACAGCTGGAAGGCTGACCTCTGGCTGGGCTTTTCCATCCAGCACTGCGAAGGGAGGCGGTGGGCAGGGGGAGAGTTGGAGCATTTGTGGGCAGTAAAACATCCTCTGATGTGTTTCAGATTCCCATGAAAGGATCTGCCAGTACATTGCCGAGGAAGGCGGCTTGCTGGTGGTGTCTGTGGGGTGAGTTACGGCCAGGCTGCCCCGGGAGGCCTTTTTGCCTCTTGTCACCTCTCAGCACTGCAGGGATGCGCAGCTGGTGGGAATGCTACTCTTCAGGAGCTGGACTCAATGATCTTGATGGGTCCCTTCCAACTCAGCATTTTCTTTGATTTTCCCAGGATCCCAGGTGTCCAGACAGAATTTCAAGGGGGTTGTTTTAATTTCTCTCCCTGCTCCATCAGCTAACAGTGCAGACACAGCCCACAGTAAGGTCCATGTGTCTGCCAACACAGGGCTATGCTGGCACCACACAAAAACAAGGAATGCTTTCCAGAAGGGAGTTCCAGTGTGTGAGAAATGACTCACACACCGACTTGCAAGGTGGTGACTCAGTGAACTGTTTAAATAGGTGTAATTCTCTTGTAAACTTCAAGGAGCTTTCTAACAGTAAGAATCAAATCCTAGTAACTTTTAATACTAGTAATACTGAAAAATATAACTGTCCCAGTTATTTAAATAAAGAATAATTCTAAAAAATGGAATATCCTAAATAAAAGTGAGGTGCAGATTGATTAAATTACTTAATCCATAGGTCACCTGCAGTCTACACCAGAAGAGAAAAATCAAGTTACATAACTTAATTTGTGATCAGGGCTGCTCTTGGAATATCCCAGCTATGCTATGTCCTTGCAGCCTCATCCTATGGCTATCACTTCTCTGTGATGACTTATTGGACAAATATCTGTTTAGCAGATAAAAATACCTTTAAAGTTTCTTTTCTGAGGGAAAAATTACTTGCAACACAGGGAAAACTGGGGTGCTGTAGAAATTTCATATTTACACTTATGACATTTCCTTCTGTTACTTTTGTTGTCTCTGTCCATGTCCCAGGTACCGTTTAGCCCCTGAGCACAAATACCCCGCTGCATACGAAGACTGTCTGAATGCCACCCAGCACTTCCTGCAGCACCTGGAGCACTACGGCGTGGATCCTGCCCGGGTCATTGTCTGCGGGGACAGTGCTGGGGGCAACCTGGCAGCTGCTGTGAGCCAGACCCTGGCAGGCAGGTCAGACCTCCCCAAACTCCGTGCTCAGATCCTGATCTATCCAGGCCTTCAGGCGCTGGACTTCAATTTGCCATCCTATCAGCAAAATCGGGGAGTGCCTCTGTTATTCCGGGAACGTGCTTTGCAGTATGTACTATGCTTTTCAGTATGTACAGTTTTCTATGCTTTGCAGTATGTACAAGGGGACACATCAAATCTGGAAGAGGTCTTGGAAGGTTCCCATATTCCTGTAGATATTAAATTAAATTATAGAAAGTGGGTGAGTCCAGACAACATCCCTGAGGAATTTAAGGTCAGAGGCTACAAACCACACAAGCCCTATGAATTCAAGCCTGAAGCCTTTGAGAAAGTGAAAAGAATCTGTGAGCCCAACCTGTGCCCACTGTTCACCGAAGACACAATTATTCAGCAGCTGCCAGAATCTTTCATCCTGACCTGCGAGTATGACGTGCTGCGGGACGATGGCTTGTTGTACAAGAAGAGGCTGGAGGACAACGGGGTTCGAGTGACCTGGTACCACCTTGAGGATGGATTCCATGGAATCATAAACCTCTTTGAATATTGTGGTTTGTCATTTCCATCTGGGAAAAGGGGATTGGACAAGGTTGTTGCATTTATAAAAGGCCTGTAAGAAAGAACTCTCCCTCATTATGCTTCTCCCACTAGTGTCTCTGCTTACGCTCCTGCACCTCAGGTAGTGCTGGTCAGTAAGGATGTGACACCTTTTGATGTGTACAATACTAATTCCGATATCCATGAACTTCAAATTAACACAGATCTTTTCCTCATGAGACTCCTGACAGTTCAATCTTTACAATTTTTCTGCGTGCTGTGTTTTTTCCAAATTGGCATATGATTGATTCCTTGTCTTTAATTACTAAATTATTTACTTCTATAGAAATGATCTATGTGGAATGGTTTGGATTAAATGCTGTTCTCTGCAGCCAGGATATTTGTGATGTCTATTTGATAAGCTCCAAAGCACGACTTTATTTAGCTAAAAAATACAAGCTAGGTAGATAGTGAGCTGGAGGGAAGAGACAGAGGAAAACTCTGGAGAAACAGGCAGAGATCAAGATCTCAGTGAGGAGATTGAGCAAATATTCCATGGCTGCAAAAGTAGCAGTGCAAGGCCAGAGTTGATGGGGAACACCCTGCTGGAGGTAAGTAAGGGCTGCTCTGATTTTGAAATAATTGTAGCTCTACAAAATCCTATTTAATTTTAGAAAGTCTCCACTATGCCCACTGAGGGCAGGATATACTGTTGAGAGGAAATGCTGACATCAGGTTTTAGAAAGACAGGAAGGATCAGTGAACTGGACTCTTGGTCTGTGTGTACTGAAAGGTACAGCTTAAGGAGAGAGAGAGAGTATGAAGCAAAATGTTTTCATGTTCTTCAAAGGGTGTCCCCCAGTATTAACTTTTGCAGAATCTGTGCTGTGATTGTGTGCTAGAATTTGTCAGTTTGTGCTTTCTCCACGGCTTGAGTTTTATTTACAGGATGAGACAGCGTATTCCCTGACATGATGCTTCATTACACCCTGCTGATCAAAGCAAGGAAGAACAGCACACTCAGAACAGCCAGACTGAGGACATGGAAATGACAGAATTGCTAGGGTTGGGAGTGACTTCTGGAGATCATCCAGTGCAATCCCCCGCCAAGGCAGGGTCGCCTGGAGCAGGTGACACAGGAACACATCCAGGTGTGCTTGGAATGTCACCAGAGAGGGAAACTCCACACCCTCCCTGGGCACTGTCCCAGTACTCTGGCACCCCCAATATAAACAAGTTCTTCCGCATGTTGAGGTGAAACTTGCATTTTAGTTTATGCCCATTGCTCCTCGTCCTAAGGAAATCCTCAGGAAAAAAGGAAAACAAATCCTACAGGGCTGAGAAAAACAGAACTTTTTACAAAAACAAATGCTGATTTCCCTGCGCAAGGGCAGCCCTTCACTAACCATGGGCTTCCTTTAACCTCCCACCGGCAGCCGCTCGCAGAGAATCGCGGAACTGAGGGCGAAGGGGGCGGCGGTGAGCCGGCCGGGGGCGCGGGGGCCGTGCCAGCCCCGGCGCGGCGGAAGGCGGCGCCGGGCCCGTCCGTTCCCCGGTACCGCGCGCAGGTCACGCCGGGCCTCCTTGAACCGAGATTACCCGGCCGGCGCCTCCGGCCGCTCCGCGCGGCTCCCCCCGGCCGCCCGCACCATGACCCCTGCGCCAGCTTTGCGGAGCGGCCGCACTCGGCCCGTGACGGGGCCGCGGCTCTGCCGAGCACTGCCGGGGGAGCCCCGCGGGGCCGCGGCCGGGCCATGGCGCTGCTGCCCGCGCTGCTGCTGCTGCTCCTGCCCCTGGCGGCGCTGGNGGTTGCAGAAACACGGGGAGCCGGGGGTAGGATCCGCGTGTCCCCGCTGTCCCCGTGAGATGCTGGCGGTGCCGCATCAGGGGGAGGGGATGCGGAGAGCACCCCCGATCGGGTGCTGCCCCGGGTACCGCTGCTCCAAACACTGCCCCGAGCACCCCCCGGTCGAGGATGCTGTCCCGGGCACCCTGGTGCGGACACTGCCCTGGGCACCCCCGGCCGCGCTGCTGCGGGGAAACCCCGTTCCCGGTTCAGGAACGTGCTGGGGCGTGTTAGCGGAGACTGCGACGGCTGGTGGCAGCCCCGAATTCGGGGCTGGGCTGGTGTTCTGCCTGATAACTGCCCGCACCTGCAGGCGAAACCACCTTGCACAAGGAAAGCTGCTCCTGCCACGGCTGACATTTATGGCACACAATCCGGTTAGGGCTGCTTTACTTAATCCCTGGACTCCCTTTGGCAGCGTTGCATAAACGGCATTAGAGCCCTCCTCAACTCTGCCTCTGTTACTTATTGTCTTTGAATTTCTTAAAATCTTCAGCTTTGTCACTCCTTTAGCCACAAACATCACCCCTGCTATCACACAGACTTTGTTTTCCTCCACACAGATTCTTAAACTATTTACATCCTCTTTAAATTAAATTTACTGACAATGCTGCCCAGCAATCCTGAACCACACTGGCAGGTGACAAGACAGACTCACTGGGATTAAAAAGAGGGATCTTGTTCAGCCAGTGAATGGTAACTGTTTGATTCCCAGCTTCTTGTTTGTTCACTTATTACATCAGATTTATATTCTAGCTTGCAAGAGCACTGGGAAAGGAAGCAACTTCATTTTGCTCAGTAGATCTGCTGTGCAAATAAAAAGCAGTAACTAACTTGCACAACACAGCTTGGCACTTTAGATTTGCAGATTCACTGAGTTTTATGGTCTAATTCATGAACATTAGTTTCAGCAATGAAGAACCATTTCTACATACTGTATTTAGTAGTTGTTATCAAGTATAAATGAAACAAGAATGACCACAAATGTGTGCAGGACAACGCTGATGATTAAAATATGTACTCTAAGACAACCAGTTTGGCTGATCTTTATAAAATTTCTGATGTGACATTACAGTGACATTGGATTTGATTGTGCAAGTAAATTTTTCTACAGACTTTAAGATGTGAGAACTTGGGAAAATTGTTTCATTTCCGAACCAGAGTTCTGTGTTTCTTTAAAATTTCCCCTAAATAAAGTTTGATGTAAGTATGATGCAGAATTTTTATACCCTGACTAACTCCAGACTTTTAAACATGCCTTAATGTCTTTTACCTTTAACAGGGAAGGATTTTGGAGAAGACTGGGCTTTGCAGCCAAATCACTTTTGGCCGATACGTGCGACAGGGACGGAAACTAGGGCTGGATCCAAAGCTCTTTATCCAGGATCTGCAGTTTAACGAAGTACCTGTGAGGGTTTATCAGCCTAAAGCTACCTCTGATGGGCCAAGAAGAGGCATCCTCTTCTTTCATGGAGGAGGCTGGGTATTCGGAAGCCTTGGTAAGATACTTCCTGGAGGAACTGTAGTAGTGTAGAAAGAATATTCTCATCTTTTTAGAAAATTGAAATAAGATGAGGTTTCAGCGTGTGATTTGGGATGAAGTCTGAAAGCCTTTCTGGAATGGACATTCCTTAGGCTGTCTCAAAGCTGAGGGCAATAGCAAAGCACTAACCACAATATTTCTTTTGCAGATACCTATGAAAAGGTGTGTCGCTACCTCTCCAGGGAGAGTGACTCGGTAGTTGTGTCTGTGCAGTAAGTGAACACTACCCAGTTCTGTTGTTGGGAGGTTATTGTTGCTGTGGGACCACAGCAGAGCTGCGCTGGTTTTGGAGATGTTATTTTTTGACAGAGGAATTTCTATGGGATTCAGTGAAGTCTGTAAAGAGACAAACAGTGATAATGGGGATTTCGCAGCCCCTAAATATTCATGCCCAGAGATACTCCGAAAAGATAAAAAGGAAATATTTGGTACACTAAGGAAGTCTATAAAAGCCAATTAAAAACTTAGGTGAAAAAAAGTCTTCCTTGTGCCAAACATATAGACATGTTGATGCTCCAAGCAATTGGGAACTATGGGAAAAGAGAATTGTTGCGGTCTGTAGTTCCTGCGTTGGTACAGCATGCCACAAACCTTCCCGGAGAGCGCTGCAGGGCTTCCTTGGGGAGAGCGGCTGCTCCGCTTCCCGTGGCCCTTCTGAGCGCCCCGCACTCATGCTCCGGCTAGCTGTCGGCTCCACGAACACGGTGGCAATAAAGGAGGCGAGAAGGTTCTCTGCATGGGGACCACAGAGGAACTTTACTCACACAATGACACGCTGGTTCCCAAAGGCAGGGAGACCTCATGCTCAGCGAGCCTGGGGTTTTTATAAGGGGACGAGGCAGGCGGAGAGAGCACATGGACTAATGGTCTCAGGGTGTGGGGCAGTACATGGGTGGAGTTGGGGTACCGGGACCAATAGGGAAAGCCTGAGGGAGTGGTCAGGACTAGGGGCGGGGGAGGGAAAACAATGTGGGAAGGGCAGACATTTAGTAAGAGGAGTGGGGAAATACAGCACTACAGAGAGTAATCACACTGAAATACTCCCATTTTAAACATAGGAAGCAGAGGCACAAAATTATTAAATAATCTTGTCAGGAGTACAGAGGGAGTTTTCAGTGTCACTAGGAACTATACAATTCCTTGGTCAGATCATTAATCAGAGACAATCCTACTTCAGTGAGTCCTTGTGACTGAACTCACCATTTACAGCTTATCTGCAATCCCAAACTGAGGAGCGCCTCTTTGGAGGCACTGAAGACCCTAGCCTAGAGCCAAACCGCCCCAAAATGATAGGGCTGAAGAACAGCATACGAGACCATTTCCTGATTACTACTACTGACGTTTCCTTCTCTTACGCTTGTCTCCATGTCCCAGGTACCGTTTAGCCCCTGAGCACAAATACCCCGCTGCATACGAAGACTGTCTGAATGCCACCCAGCACTTCCTGCAGCACCTGGAGCACTACGGCGTGGATCCTGCCCGGGTCATTGTCTGCGGGGACAGTGCTGGGGGCAACCTGGCAGCTGCTGTGAGCCAGACCCTGGCAGGCAGGTCAGACCTCCCCAAACTCCGTGCTCAGATCCTGATCTATCCAGGCCTTCAGGCGCTGGACTTCAATTTGCCATCCTATCAACAAAATCGGGGAGTGCCTCTGTTATTCCGGGAACGTGCTGCTTTCTTTGCTTTGCTGTACCTCAATGGGGATGCACTGCACATGCAAGAGGTCTTGGAGGGCTCTCATATTCCTCCAGACCTGAGGTTGAAGTATAGGAAGTGGGTGAGTCCAGACAACATCCCTGAGGAATTTAAGGTCAGAGGTGTGAAGCCACTTAGGCCCACTGATTTTATAGCTGAAGTTTATGAGACGGTGAAGAGATTCTGTGAGCCCAACCTGTGCCCGCTGCTGGCTGAAGACTCTGTTGTTCACCAGCTGCCAGAATCTTTCATCCTGACCTGCGAGTATGACGTGCTGCGGGACGATGGCTT
The DNA here is from genome assembly GCA_013399875.1 of Gymnorhina tibicen. Classification (NCBI taxonomy): domain Eukaryota; kingdom Metazoa; phylum Chordata; class Aves; order Passeriformes; family Artamidae; genus Gymnorhina; species Gymnorhina tibicen. The sequence continues at coordinate 375,817 of VXAZ01000388.1, read as the reverse complement.
GTTGTACAAGAAGAGGCTGGAGGACAACGGGGTTCGAGTGACCTGGTACCACCTTGAGGATGGATTCCATGGAATCATAAGCCTATATGATTATTGTGGCTTCTCTTTTCCATCTGGGAAAAGGGGATTGGACAGCGTTGTTAACTTCATAAAAAGCTTATAGTAATCATCTTAGATTCCACAAGTCTCTTCATGCCTCAACCTAGGAAAATATCTTTTTAGGATATTTAATATTAGGTGATGGGTAGTCAACCAGGGGCAGCCATTAACAGTGATAAACAAGGCTCATCAGAACCTCATTCCAGCTGTTAGTTGGAACATGGAATATGCAAACCTTATACAAGCTTGTACCATGCTGCAAGCCCTTATCTTTAGCTCTGTCAGTAAAGAACAGTTCTTGGAATGGACATCCTGGTTTGTTCCAGTTGTTTAAAAAATACCTGTGTGAAGAGAAACTGTGTGTTAGCAGGTGTATGTGGTGTGAGAATAAAACCCAGCTGACTTTAGTGGGTTGTGAGCCACTGTTTTGGTTGACAATAAATAAATATGATGCAGCCTCAAACGTGGTCACTGTCACTGTGCGCACAACAAACAAATGGTTCCATGGCCAAGCAGTTCCAACATCACCCGTGTTTCTCAGCACACAGGCAGGACTGGAGCCCCTCTCTACCCCAGTTTTAGCACTGGACTACTGGGTAATGTTTCACTCACATAACTTGAAGGACAGTTCCATCAGCCAGGGAGGGGAGTGCTGGTGGGACAAACTAATATGATTGCATCACAAAAAGATGGGCAGGACTGGTGGAGAATTGGACCCAAATACTGTACTACAGCTCTCATTGGAAACTGGCTGCAGAAGAGGAAAAGGGAAAGATCAGGGGAGAAGAAAAGGGGAAGATCAGGAAGGTGAGGGCAGGAACAGAGCAGGTCAGAACCTGTGCTGTGGGGGTAGTACAGCGCTGTAGCTGTCAGCTGGAGTCCAGCCTCAGCTCACAAGAGTAATAAAAAGGAGAAGAATAAGCGTCTTTCTTGGCCTGTATTAATTAATTCTGTTTATGACCTGCCCTTCCTCTCTTTAAGCCAGGGCAGAAGCAATGCTGGAGCACAGGTTGCATTGAGTAGTTCACACTGGATATAACATTGGCCAATTAAAAATGGCACTTACAGCAGTCACTTGAGGCTGCTGTACCGTTTACACACAACTAGACAGCAACATAGACAATAACATATACCAACATCACACAAGAGAGACTTCGCTAATTCTTTCAGTATTTATTATGACTTGTATCGAAGGATCTTTAATAATCTGGATATTGGTCTCATTTGCTAGTAGAAACACGAGTATCTTTGCTAGCAGAGCTGCTCGATAGATTTTGTGCCCTGCTTAAGAGCTCAGCAAAATTTTGTCATTAGACTTTTAACTTTGTCAAAACATGCCAGTTAGGTTCAATATTAGAGCTGTTCAAGCAGATCTTCCTGACTCTGCTGAAATTGCTTCCTTTAGATTTTTTTTTCCTGGAACCAAATGCCAGACCGCGTTGCAGTCTGCTGCAGCAGAAATAGAACAAAGAGGGGGAAAATGCTTCATTCATCCTTTTCAGACGCTAGTTCCCATGGCAGGTGAAGGTATTTAACTAAATTAACCAAACCACAGATTATTTGTCAAGTGCTATACAGTATCTTTTAATTACACTAATGAACCAATCCAAAGTTTTACACTAGCTGATTTTACCAGTTGACTTTACCAGGCAAAGAACATAGACTAGACTTCTTCCCAAAAATAGCACTTGTGTAGATGAAGAAAGGAGCACTGGGACAGAGCTGCTGTGATTACTGGGCTGCCTCAGTAATGCTGAGTGTTGCGTATCTCTCACATTTATAAACTCAGCAGTATCTCATACAGAACAGCCTCATCTGCTTCCCAGCTCACAGACCAGACACTAAGGAGAACCACGATGGGGAAATTTGAGGTAAGGAACAGGAAATTCCAATGTGGGCCTGTGTGTGCCAACATTCCAGATCTGTGACTAATATTTAAATCCTATTTTATATATCCTTAAACAACCATATGTGTAAAGGAAAGCACTGCAGCTCTGTGGCCGCTCACAGGCCCCAGAGCTCCCCTGTAGGTTGGATTCCAGTAGGAATCCTTTCCAAGGTAGGCAACCAGCACACGCTGCTTGGGACTCCCTCGATGTTACTGTGCCTTGGGGGTGACCAGGGCACGTGAAGAAAACCAGTGTGTTACTCCCACCTGGGACTGGGTATTGTGTCTTCAGGGCAGTCCCTGGGCTCTAATAGCAGCTTGCTGGTGAAATAGGATTATTTTAATCAGCACACCTCCAATTCACGTAAACAAACTGCACTTAAATAAGGCCCAGATCTTTTACAATACTTTTCCCACAAGCATTATCTGCTAGAACGTCCCTTCCACCAAGGTGCCTCTGCACTCCCAAGTATTGTTACCATTCTCTCTAGACAGGCAGCTGGAAGGTTGGATATGCAATGCTGCTGCACGAAACCCTTAAGCAGCACAAGGCAATCAGCTTTTCATTTTCAGCCTTCTTAAATGTGTCTGCAAATCCATGATGCAAGTGTTGAATCAGACTGATCAGATCTCATGACACACAGATGTATTGCTTAAGTTAAGTGGAAATTTATTTGAAATGCAAATGTCCTTATTTTCAGGAATTAAATTATAAGTAACACAAAGACTGACAAAGGTATGTGATATCAGTGGCAGTACAGTCTGACTCTAAAGCACACTAAGACATCTGAATGCTGTGCACAACAGCATCATGTGCATCTCATTTCAGGGCCTGCCACTGCAGCGCTTTTCATCCATCGCAAGGAAGCAAGAAGCCACAATTTAATGTCAGACTATGCTGAGAACTGCAATGGACACGGCTACAACCTGTGCTGCCTCCCCTCTGCAGCTGGAGTGCAAGTTGGCCTGGATTCCTCAGAAATCAGATTTCCCCATTCTTGGTGGTTCTTGGCATTTTTAATTCAATTAAATGGAACATGGCACACTGGTCAATATATAGATTTAGAGACAGGAACCTCCTTCTGTTTAAATTCTGGAAATGGATCTTGTGGTGACTTTTGGCTACTTTCTTGCCCAATCAGTGCCTTATTTTTTGGATTAATGATGTGGAAATGTTATTCATACGACAATCCCTATTCACCACAGGAAGCAGTGAAGAAGAGTGTCAATGAACAGATTTCTCTCCCCTATCCAATATCAGTTGAAAACAAGGAGAGCTGTGGGATACAACTAGCAGGAGAATTAATGGAGTATTATTATCTTTCTGAATTTTTAAGTAGAAGGTACACCTGTGCTAACTTTTTAAATATCTACCACAGAGGCTCTGAAGAATCAGGACTCCTGATTGATAACATTACTGCATCTGTCCATATCTAACAGTGATTTTCTCTTCTAGCCAAAGGGTAGACACACATGTCCTGGGAAAAAAAAAAAGATTCATTTTGTCCTTAATCTGCTGTCAAAATAGTACAAAAATTCCCTGTGACAACTGTGGAGTAAAAACACCCAGACCAAAAATTTATTTATATAATTTCTAATATTTAATCTTGTCTCAGAATAACCCACTCTCTATGGCCATCTCGAAGACCTGATGAAAAACTGCGCTAGAAAGAAGTTGAGTGATGTCCAGTGTCTGCCCCATTTCCTGTGAAAGCCCAACAATTTCTGCTTCTGCTACTTGTCAGCTGACACAACCACCTAACACTCATGACTTCCCGACCAGGGATAACTTTCCCAAAATGTCGGTAGCATCCTGGACTTTGAAGAGGGGCAGAATATCTGCAAACAATTGGGCAACTGGTGAGAGCCAGAGAAGCTGGGGACACCCCTGTGTAAACTGCTTAGGGTGATCTTAAGCACTAAATATAGCTTGTTGCTTGTGGGAGCTGCTCCATGCAGAAGTGAGAATTAGGTTATACAGGCACAGGGCTTTAGACCGGTTAGAACAAGCTGCTGGGTTACATCCTGAACTGCAGGTGGCCAGGACTATTTCAGAAGATATTAGATCACTGAAAACAAATTTTTCATCTCTTGGTTTTTAGTCAATAAATAAAAGTAAAAAACCAACCAAGCCAAAACACAAAACAAGTGGGATGGAACTTGAAAGGACATAAAACTCTTAATTGCTTTGCCCTCTGTTTTTTTATTTTCACACAGCTTGCTACGTGTTTCGTTGAAGAAAGAGCAGAAAAGAACCTTGTGTTATTCCATAGTATGTCTGAAACACCCAACAATAAAGCAAACATAGGAAACAGCTGCACATGCAAGGACAAGGTGAAGCAAGGTTCGTCCCCATGCAGGAAGCAGGCAGACCTTGATTACCCTTGGCTTTACATAGGGAACAGCACTTAACGGCAGATAAGCTGCAAAGCAAACTACATTAGCTGACCTTGCATTACCAGAGAGCAAACCTGGAAGAAATAGCTCTGGGGGGCCTTTCCACCACGGGATAAGCCACCCTGAGATTTTGCTCCTATGTCAGAAGTGCTGGTACAAGTAAATTCTTATTGCTCCGATGTGCAACTTCTGCATTTAAATCACATTTGACCCAGAGCAGAGATCTGCAAAGCTCAGCTGCTCTTGGTCTGAGGCTCAACAATAAACCTGCAGCAAGTTAAAGGCTTACATTCAATATATCTGGAATTAATTCAATGCAATTCATCATTTTTGCTCAAGATTAGCAATATTATAATTATTTTTAGGAACAATATAAAGCATATACCTTAGTCTTGGCATGGACAGGCCCCTGGCCATGGTCTGGATGGAGTTTTACCTCTGCAACATTTTAGTCACTGTGATTTAGATTTGCGTTTTCAAGGTTGGGTTTTCAAGTGAAGGACATTGACGACTCAGACGTGCAGAGCAACAGTGGCACCTATTGGCAAAGGGACTGTGGCTCTGTGAGACACCAAAACCATCTGGGGACGGAGCCCCTCAGCTGAGTGCAGGAACCAGAAAGCAGCATCCTTAATGAAATCTTTCAGAGATGCAAGAGCCCTGGTAATTAGATAAGCATTATATGGGTTTTTTAAGGCTTCAAAGCCCCGGGGAGATGAAAGGCAATTAGAAAAAATTGAAAGCAAAATAGGTGAAAGTCACCGAATCACAGTCAGCTATTAGTGCTGTGCTATTAAACACATTCTCTTGAAAAAAAACCCCTCTAAGATAACCCATAAAGAATGGATTACAATGGAATGAAAATTGGTGGATACAGAAATTCTTGTATCCACAAGGAAGTCCTCCATATTAATTTTACTGCCAATATAGCTGTTAAAAGTGTATTTTTCTGTTTGCTCCCATCAGCTAATATTTTTTATGACAGTACCAATCACCAATGCACCTCTATAGCACAACACAGCCCAGATAATATCTAGAATACAGCTTAGAAAATTATACAAAGGTGGCCTTAATTTCACACAACTCTAATCAGTTTGCTTAAAAATCTGCTCATCAATTATTCATAATTATTAAATATTTATAACAAATGAAACATTTATGTTTATCATCTACTGTGCTTTTAAAAGCAAAGCTCATCTTTGGAAAGAAATGACTGGCTTGATGTACAGGGGATCACTGAGATGCACAAGAACCACCTATGAAATTTGTATGAAAACATTAATTCCAAAATCTGCGAGTTCCCCAGCCACAAGTCTTTTTGTCTGATCTGTTTTTATTGAGCCATTTACAATTAAACATATAACCACAACACCCAGGGGAGCCCAGGCTAACCTGGTGAAATGTGTTCTGGTGGAGAGCTTCTTAAACAGGAGGGTGCACAGCTCCACCAGACAGGTCAGTTGGGATTGGTGATACCCAGCAGCAAAATATCTCCTTTGATCTGTTTAACTGATCAGCTGTTTTCACCTTGAAATTTAGACCTTCCTCACATGTGCCCAGCCAGCTTTGTGGTGAGCCCAGCTCCAGCTGAACTCCTGCCAGAATGAGTCCAGGCCTGAGCTCAGAGGTGGTGGAACCAAACACCAATCAGCCTGTAACAAAACCTGAATGTGTCTTTATCTCAAATATTCCACACGACAAAATTTCAGACAGAATAGCTCTGATAATTAAGGTTTTCCCCTTCTCTTTTTCCCTACAAAATGTAGCTGACCTAAATTATTCCAGACAAAACCCCCCAAGCCCCCTGAGCCACAGCTGATAGCAATGCTGCAAACACACAGCTACACCAAGGATATCTCATTTATATTTCCTTTCTGACCATTGTGAATGGATCACAATCCCAGGTTCTGGGCCTGCACGTCTGGTTTGTGCCCATAGGCAGAGGTAAGCACAGACATGATTGTTCCCAGGTTCTGCACTGCATTTGGCAGAAGTCAGCTGAGGTAGGACTGGAAGATAAAACTGAAAGATTCCTACACCCATAGCTTAGAGACACTAATTCTTGCTGAGGGAAACAGTGCTGCTTAACCACTGACAATAATGCTGTGCTAGAGGTTCCCTAAATAATAAATAGCCTTGTTGTGTCTAACACAACATTTCCCAGCTCACTCTAATCTTCAGAAATTACATGGACTTTTATTCGCGATAAACCCACTGAAACAGAGGTTATTTTGCCTGTGCTTCAAGAACACATAAATCTGAAAGAATTAAGATGTTCACAGCTGCCACAGAAAAGAGGTAAGAAAATCTGAAATTTCATCATTGCAAGTCTGCAATAACTCAGAAATCCATTTATTAGTAAATAAAAAATTCAGCCAAGTCATGAAAGTGTACAGCAGAATTTCTGGGCTATATTGTAATATGTTCATTTTTCAGGAAGATAAGATATTAATGAAGAAAATAGCATAACCTTATAAAGAAATGAGACAACTTGACACATAGACCTGGTGATAAAATCTCTTGAACTTGGAAACCTCTGAAATATGGATCAAGTTTGGAACGTAAATATGTTTCTCTAAGACAAGTAAATGGTCCTGTTTATTCTGGCCCACTCTGAAGTTGTAATTAATTTGTTAACGTACAACAAGCACAGCTCCTGAGAATCATTATAATATGCAAAGGGTGACATTTTGAGGATGTGTCAGATTTATCCAAGCTTGTTTTGAGAAATTTTTTTCAGTCTCAGGGCCTTGTGGTTACTCGTGTCTCAAAAGAAAGAGTGTACCTGGCTCTACAAATTTTCGTGGGGCAAATAGTTGTTTGGATACAACTCTCTATTATGAAAATATTCCAGACTGTCTTGATTGCAGGAAATCAGCCTTGTGTCTGAATGTCTGTGACATTAAAGAGGCAGCGTGGTGGCTGGAATTGATGCACAACTCTCAAAAGCCGGCATATTTCTTGCCTTGAAGGAGACGAGTGTCAGCCCGGATGAGCTGTGTAAACAAGACAACAGATTCTTTAGACTGAGCTCCTCAGTAGGGGCTGGGGCTCTGTCAGGAACACTGACTGTGGCTGGCAAGGGCTGCAGTAGTTGGGACCTGTGAATGCCCTGTGGAGTGAGGGTGGTCACAGGGACTAAATGGCAGCGTTCTGGGGAGAAGAGAAACGGGCTCTTGACAAGAGGTTGTTCCCATGGTCAGGAGACCTCTTCCAGAGTTACAAATATTCCTTGGAAGGTGCTTAAAAAGAGCTCTCCAAGTCAGTTAACTGGTAAAACAGCCTCACTGGTCTGAGTTTGAGCACTGCCTGATGGGACACAAAGGCTGCCAAGTCCTGTCCTCCAAACCTGCACATCCCACTGCACTGATGCCTGTGGGTCTGGGATCCAGACTCATCCTTCTTCCACAGGAATATGAAAAAGCTTTCTCTGATGGCACTTACACGAGGCACACATTCCTCACAAAGCTTGTGTATTTAAATATTTATTTTTCATATTGGTGACAAAACATCAAATTGTCATTAGTAATTAGCCTTTTTGAAATTTTTGTACTGTTTGTTGCACTGAGCTGATCAGCTCTTCAAAGGCACTGTCTTAAAACCATGCCATTGATACTCTTTAGTTTCCCCCATAAGGCCAAGCAGATTTCGCTTGCCACACCCCTGCGATGACAATCCCACTGCCATGTGGGGTTGAAACACTTCAGGGGAAAACTTAATTTAATAGCTTTTCAGAAGAATTCATATTTGGTCTTTCTATTCTAGACAATGTGGCTTTCCTTGTAGGAATGCCATCACCCATCAGCAGGAACTGCAGCTCCGTGAGGGATTTCATCAAAGAGCAAACACCTGAAGCAAGAGCTGCATCCCCCAGCTCTGGACAGGGGCACAGAGGACCACGTCCACTGATCCCAGCAAGACCAAGGTAACCATTAACCAGAGTAAGGCCCTGCTTACTCACCTGAACAAAGACTGTATAAACCTCCCCAAATATGACACATCCTTGCAGAAACGTCTTACTAATTTATACTTCACGGTCATATTTCAAAGGAGCCACTTACCTCCAAGAGCAGCAGAAAGCAACAAAATTGTACCAGGATATCCTGAACCTGGTTTGTGCTATGAGCAGACTCTGATGAAGACATTCCCTCAGTTCTTTCCTTTTTTATTGCTTTCTTATGATTTAAAACTTAGACAAGTTCAAAAGGCTGTTTGAGGGAAATTGATTTCACAAAGGAATAAGTTTGGAATACTGAAGAAGTGCTGCAGAATGGAATTACATTTTTTTATGTGTAACTGTGATGTAACTCTTAAGCTTGTTGGTGCAGAGAAAAACTGCCCTGACAGGGTATAATGGTGTCTTGGGGTGACTGTGCTGTTGTATCCCCTACCACTGCTCTATGCCCAAACATGATTCCTGAGCCTTTCTATGCCTTTAAAACTGGATGCAAGAGACAGAGAAAAAAAAAACTGAGCGAACTTTTCAAAACAGTTTGTGCTTCAAGAACACAGAGATTAGCTTCTTCTGCGGCGGGCAGAGGAAGCACTTTTTTTTCTGGTTTTTTTTCGGTCAGCTTTTTCGGCTCTGTTTTTTTGGAGAGGGACTGAGAGTTGAGTGTTTTTTTCCTCTTGGGACTTCGGGTTTTTTTTCCCTTCTTCTCTTCTGGACTTGTTCAGAACACCAGAACATCAGAACCCCACCGGGGGACCTTCCACCGGCCTGGAGAGGGGGGGCCCCCACGCCAACCCAGCTCCGAGGAGGACGAGAGAGACCACACCCACAGAAGGACTCTAAAATCTTTCAGGTTTTCTCTCCAGAGCGAGAGATTTTATTATTTTGCATTAATATTATTATTTTCCTGTGTGTTTGTTAAATAAATAGTTTTTATTTTCTCCTTCGCTTTCCTCCAAGGAAAATTTGTTTATTCCCGAACCTGGTTGGCGGGAGGGGTGGTTGTGGCCTGCCTTCCTTTGGGGAGACGTTCCCTTTGGAGGTTTCCCTGGATTTGGCCTAAACCACCAAAAATGGACATAATTTTGTAGTTGCAGTGATGGGGACATTGGCTCTGGGTAGAGAAGGACCCAAGTTCTCTTCAAGGATGACCCATAACGAAATTGTTACATAAATACAAAAGTAGTTGTTTGGGAGCAATAAGGTTTGTTAAGAAGGGAAAAATCTCTGGGCACAGTAATTTTAGAGGGAGTTGCTCTTTATTGTCACATAATCTTAATTCTTTCAATTGCAAGAACCCCTGAGGACTGAATCCAAGAAATAGATCCCAGAAATGTTGCTCCTGGTTTTCAGGTGGAAGCTGGGCTCGTTGAGCAGAACTTGCTATAAACACACGGAGAGCCCCTGGCCCAGAGAGCTCCCAAATCACCCAGCTCTTCAATATTCTATCAGCATTTTAAAAAACACCTTGAACAAGCCAGACCACTTCTTTAAAATAAGAACTCAGGACTGGCTGTGTAAATATGTACTTACCTGCTCCAGTGCTGTAAATATGTAATTTAGGCTGCTGTCTCATGACACATTTTGTGTCTAATTTAAGGAACTGTGTATTTGGACAGGAGGGTCTGGACGCCTGTCAGGTAAATATTACAAGCTGTAAATATTCACAGCAGATTTAACACTAAATTTAGTTAGCACTATATATAAAGTTATCATTGGCCTGATGGGAGCCCTTGTCCTTGGCAGGGGTTGGCCTGAGAGGAAGTAAAGGGTTCATGGAGGAATGAGCCACAGTCTCCCTTAAGTCCCAAACAACTCCAGTCTCCTGTGGCAACCGGAACATCCTTGATATCAGCACTTGCAATTTCTGCTGCCGTGGAAGGTGAGAGCCTTGTCCTCCCAGCTCACCTCAAGGTGGGGAACACTCCCATCCAACACGAAAGTGCTCATGGAGAAGAGCCTTTAGGGACAGGCTGCTTGAGAGCCTCAGTCTAGCAGCACATAAGGAGAAAATCTTGGATATTCAGAGTTAAAAATAAAGCAATTTTGAGTTCCTACAGTGATACAGAAGCCATGGCTTTGCACATGCTGGTTGCTGATAACTGCCCACGGAGTCAACTTCCTAATTTAAACTTCTCACTTGGAGATATCTAGAGGGATGCCGGGAACCCCCACTGGTTTGTACAGGCGAACCTGCATTTTTCTTCTGTTCCCTCAGAAGGGAATTTTAAAGGAGCTTTGAAAGCACCTTTAGTTATGGCAGTCATAACCTTTAATTATGTCAGTGCTCTCTCTCACTGAACAGCTCAGTCTCTCTCCTTTGTATTATTAGTAATTTTCCTCTAAAATATGTACTTAGCACAGTCCCAGGGTTTGTTGTTGTAAGGCAGGCGTGGACGTTCTTCATCACTTTTATCACAATGTGCTGCAGGGACAGTCTGCATTCCTGCTGTTAATATAAATATTGAAAGCAAAGCACTTAACTGAGCCTCTTGGGTGTTTTTTTAGGCTTAAATACAACAACCCCACCGATAACACAACCTCAGTAAAATCCCAGCCAGATTAGAGCAGACGAGGGCTGGGTCCAGTGACCATACGGGCACTGTAGGCATGGAGGGGAGCAGCAGGTGGCAGAATTGGATCTGGTTTAGTGCTCCTGATCCCTGGACTCTGACAGTGCTGATGGGGAGCTGCCCCTGGCCCATGCCCGGTGCCCACCTGACCGTGGCTGGGCACCGAGGCTCAGCTTAGGCTCTGCAAAGGTCCCAGTGGGCCAGAGCCCCCTCTGATGTCAGGGAAATGAGTGCCCCTCTTAAGGAGAAGGAATTTCTTAATGTTCCTTCAAACCCTGCCACATCTCTGCTCAGAGGTTGCAGCTTTTCCAATGTTTTGAAATCCCTGGGGGTGAAAGGTGTCATTGTTACCACTCTTATTTCTATTAAGAGTAGAAATCAGGTCAAAGCAGGGTCGAAAGTAAACTGGGTTTGATTTTATGCAACCAGCACGAAAGCAGCCCTTTCTTTACAGATTAAATCACACCCTGCCCAAGTAGCCAGTCTCAGCCTGGAAACCAAGGGCTGTCTTGATTAGATTTTGGTGACAGATCTCTGTGTAGCACCACCCAATGTTCGCTGGTCCGTGGCTGACAGACAAGGGAGCAGGAGGACTCGCTCCCCTCCATGAATCATTTTTTTCTGGCTATACTCAATGCCCTCATTACAGGATACATGGAAGACAACCCATGGGTGCAGCCAGCCCAAAATGACCTGCCAGGCTTTAACATGAACTGTTTAATTTGTCACACAAATCCCTGTGATTTACACACTGACCACTTTCACCTTTCACCCTCCATGATGTAGTTTTTCTACTGTTTTGGCTAAAACTGCTGCCTGCAGTTTTCACGTGGAAGGTGGCCCTTTGTCAGTGATTAAATAACAGGGAGGGGATGCGCCCGCAGCCAGTCAGCAGGAGAAACAACACAGGCAGTTTCACTCTTATCTCCATATTTTAAACACTTGACTAAACTTTCTCCCTGTGCACAGAGCAAGTGCTGTGGTTGATCATTCAGACAGCTCTGTCATCCTGTGTTTCCATGAGCAGAGTCAGGCTGGGCTCTTGGGCTGTACCTGTTCCCTGATTAATGAGCCTTTGCTCTGGCTGCGCATTTCATGGAAAATGCTTGTTTTCTATTTATAGGCACTATTTGCAATGCCACCTCTGTGGCATTGAAATTCATCATCAGCAAACTGCTACAGGGAAAAATATGTTCCGATTAATATTAAATGAGCAATGTATTATTTTTTCCTTATTTTTTTTTAAGAACTGATAATGAGGAAAATCAAAATAGCATCTTCCAGTGAACCAGTGACAGATCTAAGGTGTTAAAAGTTTAAATTTGAACACAATGCACTCTCAATCCCCCAAATATCAACCCTGTTAATAGGAAAATGTCAAAAATGCCTGTGAGGTTTTAGATGGCCTTTAAAAAGCAGAATGCTGGCACCAAAACCCTGAAATAATGGACCAGCTTGCTACCAAGATGGAATAAATTTCATGGTTTTTTAAGGTGAACGTAACTTTGGCTTATGGTGCTGGTTTGACAGTCTTAGAAATCACAGGCATCTGCTTCTGCCTCGAGCTAAGACAGCAGGCGCAGAGACAGGGAGAATTTATGCAGAGTGCTCTAATTTTATTCAGATTTGTTAGAATAAAAAAGTGTATTTAGCTTCAGATGGCGAGAAATAACAGCTTTTAAATCATGGGTTTTACAGAGATTACTGCTGTGGAATCTAAAGGGTAGAATTTGCTGCCTTCATTATTAAAATAACATTTTTCTTTCCTTAAAACACACTGAGTCATAGCAAACTTCCAGGCCTATTTTAAGGAGACCCACTGTTGATAATTATTGTCTTTTTTTAGAATTCTGCAGAAATTATTTCTTTATTTTCCCATATCCTTTGGAATGCCTGTGTCAGAAGTACAGCAGATGGCCTGTATAAGATAAATATTGACATGCAGAATTACTCTAGGATCAGCGAGGGCATGACTAAGCTGAAATACCTGAGCAAAGATTTCCTCTGAAACTAGCATTTGTCATTGTCTTTATACTCTGCTGGAAATGGCATCATAATATGTATAACACAGCAGGGACCTGGACTATATTTCCAGGGGAAAATTAGGAATTCTATATCATTAGGTGAATTACATACAATATGGTCCAAAGTAAATTGAAAACAGTGGAAATCTTTCAACTGGCTGTGAAAGACTTATGGTCAGGCTGTTCCCACAGAGTTCTTAGAACTGGAACTCTTGCGGATAAAAATAATTCTATTTTTAGACCACAATGATTCCCAAGAAGTCCCTCTTTTCTTGTATTCACTTCTTCACTTGTGCTTCAAAGTTTTGGGGAGCAGCCTCCCCTATCGCCCCACTTTTCCTATGTAGATTAAATCCCACTCTGCCCAATTCTCCCATCCCAACCTCGAGACCAAGACCTGTCAGCAGTGATTATGATGGCAGATCTCTGCCTAGCACCACCCAGTATTTTTCCTTTGGTTTCAGAGGAAGAGGCCCCTGGTTGAAAGCTGGATGCTCCCTGTGCCCTCTTCTCCTCCTTTCTGTAAATAATCATGAGATGTTTTACCAAAAGATACCAAGCGTGTTTAAATATGTGCTGGCAGCAAGGGGGACACGGGTGGCTCTACAGACAGGTCACTGGTACGAGCTCAGCATTAGGAACACAGTGATTTTTAAGGAGTTTTCTACAAGAAAACCTGCAAGTCTCCACTTACTAAACCAAGGGGTCAATTCCCTGCTACAGAGCACAGAGCTCAACCCTTTTGGTCGGTTTTGCAGCATGGGCCACAGGCTGGGCAGCTGCAATTAGAGGGTTTCTGTGCCCCAGGCTGGCTCACAGCTCCCACAGCCTCATGTTTGGGCGCTGTAAATAGGAACAGTGCTCACCCTGCCAGCTCCCACCCAGCAGAGCAGCATTTCCCATTTCAGCATCAGTACCTCTCCCTCCAAAGCTCACAGGTGACACCCTCACCCCGGTGAAGTAAAAGTCTCATTTATCCAAGTCTGCTAGAGATGCAAAAAAATCCCAAATTTGTCATTTCTTCCCCTTTCACGGAGAGGGAAAGGCAGTAACTGTAAATTCACTTACACCAAAGCTTTTGCCATCGGGAGTTTGATTTCAGAGACAATCGCCTTTGGGCCTTACAGCAAAGTGCAAAATCTGTGTTTGCGGAGGTTATTTGAACACTTGTGCCACCTGGGAAACCAATTCCAGGAGCACAAGCCTTGAAAAGGTAGCCTTTATGGAAAGACAGCTGTGGATGCTCCACATCCACCCCCAGACATTTGGTCAGGCAGCTTAAACTGTGACAGGCTCTGGCCACCTACTTGTGGCAGCTGTTTTCATCATCACCCAAATATATTCATATCCCAGGGGAGGCAGAATACAGAAAAACCTGCAAGTCTCCACTTAATAAACTAAGGGATCAGTTCCCTAATTCATCTGGGAAAAGTACCCAAAGGAGACTGGAACAGTCACGTTCCACCCAGCAGATGAGATTGTATTGTGTGTGTATCCCAAAATAAAGATCATGTGAATGCTCTACTTGGCCAAGAAAATTGAGATAATTAGGAAAGGGAATCTTTTTTATATTGATCTACTGATTGATGTGTTCTGCCCTAACTTAAAAATGTGCTAATGAGGAAATGTGCAGGTGTTTGGGGGCTTTTTTACTTCTTTGCTGTTCAAAAACCTCATACAAACCAAAGGGCTTCTGCCTAAACTTCAGGGGCTTTTGGATTTTGTACCCACACTTACAGCAAGCAAATGTTTTTCAACCAGTCTTGAAGTTGTTCCTCAATTAAGGAGGAAGAAGGGAGGAAGAGAAAGAGAGAAATCTGAATTTGCCACATAGCTAATTTTACCTGCCAGGGCAACAGTGTTTGCCTGAGCAAAGGCAGCTGTTGGTATTATAATTAATAAAAGCAAGAAAACCAATTAGAGCTCTACCTGTGTTATCATAAACAATAATTTTATTATCAAAGTCTAGAAAAACAAAGTAATAATCATATTTATTTAGTAGATAACGGAATAAGGACTAATTTCACTGTGAAAATACCTTGCTGCCCACAGGTGTGATAAGATTCCTAGTGTAAACTGGGGATCTTTATGCCTGCTCTTCTTGATTTTGCTGCTTGAGTCACCCCACAAGTAAGTTTAAAAGGAAGATATTTGGGGCAGGGACAGTTTATCTCCATGTTGTAACACTCCCTTGGGTGCTGATGATAATTCAGCAGGTGGGTCAGTGCTATTTTGTGTTTTGCAGATATGTTTCTTTTACTGGAAAATTCCACACTTTCTGAGCCCAGAGGCTGTTTATTTCTCCTCCCACTTCTGCTTTTGTCTTGATTTTTTGTTTGAATCTTGTTGTCCTTTTAACCTGGGCACTGTACAGAGATCCTGACCTTTGGCTGGAATAGGGAGGCAGCCCGGGAGAGTCAGAGCACCTGGAACCTCCTGAAGGGAGAGATGCTGGAGGGGAAGGACAGCCTCAAATTCATGATCCCTTTTGAGTGAACTGCTCTAGCAAACACATTTCACTGAGTCATCCATCAAAAAGGGAAAAAAAAACTAACCTAAGAATTCCTGCTGATCATTTTCCCCTTTCATTTTAGAGAAACATAATGCCTGGTTGGATATACTCAGCCAAATGTTTTCTGAATTGGGAATCTCCCAACATTTTTATTTAAAGAGCTCTTGATATTCTTTTCCAGTAAGTCAGCATTACTGCAGTAAACACTGAGCCCTTCGTAACCTTGCTGAGTGTGATCCCCTCTGAAAGTCACTCTGCAATCAAATGTGCTGGGATTTCATAATAGTAATTTGCCACACTGTCAGAAATAGGCTTATCGTGCTGCTGTCAGTGGTATCATGTGAACCTCACCGAGCTCTGTGCCCTTCAGATGAAAGCCAGCGCTGGAGCCAGTCATGGAGAGAGGAAGAGGGAAAAAAAGGGATGAGGAAGAGAACATTAACTCCTTAAAGTCCAGCACAGCCTCTGGCTGAAGAGGGGAGCAGAGAGCTCCTGTCTGTGGTGTGGGTACCTCCTTAAACATCAGTAGTGTTGGCTGGGTAAAGTAGTTGCATTTTTTTTCCAGTTTGCCTGAGATGTCTGAAAATCTGCTCCTGTTGTCTCTCATTCTACAGAATGTGGCAACTACTGATTTCCAACACCACAAGAAAGGCGTTTTTCCCAATGCCCACAGGCTGTTAGCAGATCTTGGCTGATTATTCCAGTTTTAAAAATATATTTCCATCCTTTTTTTGCAGTTCCACAAATGTTTTTGTAAGTAGTTTCCTAATCTTTTCCTGTTAAAAGTGTTAGAGATTTGGAATTCCCGAACAGAGCTTTATTGAAAGAAGCAATAGGTAACATCCTTTAAAAGGGGTTCCCACCTGTACTTGTGCTGAAACTCGTGTACACAGCTGAAACTGTGCTCGTCTCAAAACTTTCTCCTGTAAAGTCACACACTCACCAAACCTTTCAGTCGTTCCTGTGGCTGTGCCAGTGAATCAGGGAAAAAAAGAAACCTCTTGTAGCTTAGATTGACCAAAGCAACTTGAGTGATAGAAACGTGAGTGAATTTTTACAGTGACAAATGTCCCGTGCTGATGTGATTAAACTTCAAGATTGTCCAGAAGACAATTTTTATTGATTAAAGAGAGAAAAGATATTAGTCTGGTCATTCCATAAATTCTAGCAATAAGCATAAACTACCAGCTTAAAACTGCAGGATTGCTTGGGCTCTGGATGAGATGCATTAGGCCTGAAGAGGATATCTTGGTGGATAAAGCTTTAATCCTCATAGCAGTTCAAGATATTTCTGCACAGCATGGGGAGGGAGAGGAAGAGGAAAAAGGACTCATTAAACCAACACAAGCCAAAGCCATTATATTGGTAATGGCTATAATGTCTCTGGTTATGTTTTTAAACACTTTTCTCCACAGGAGCTCATATTGTACATGAGATCTGGCCTTCAGGTCAAGACGTAATGCTAAACTTAAGATTTAGGATCTTTAAACATACTGAAGGTGTTTGGGTGCCTCCAGTTTTTAGCATTTTCCAGGCAGCAGGTGCTCAGCACGTCCAGGTCCCGTTCCTCAGGATGTCTCCAGCTGCACACTCAGAATGTGCCATTACTTCAGCAAGTGTTTGCTTAAGTCTTTTGGTTGTTCTAAGAATTGATTTTTTAAACTGTCTGAGACACCCGACGCTTTGGGCGGACTTCCCTGTGAATGAATCAGCAATTTAAAGTGATCAAATTAATGTCATAGTTTTGACACTCAGTGTGGATGTCTTGTCCAGTAATGAGTAACACTTTTTGTTTAATTTAAACCTCCCCAGGCTTTTACCTGAAAAGTTTTAATTTCCTAAGTGACTCTGAAAAAGAGACAATAAAGATCTTGTGAGCTAATGATTGCATCTCCTGGAATAGCTTCACAACATATTGTGGTGTGTGGTTTTTACTGCCTTATTTATTTACAGACTGAAAAATCATTACAGTTTGGTCCCTGGAAAGTCCCAGGCTGTTCCCCATTGTTTTGGAAAGAGCACAGGTGTGGTTTGAGGTTCTGAGATGGCACAGAGAAGAAGTCATCCCATTGCCCCATCCCTGGAAGTGTCCAAGGCCAGGCTGGGTGGGGCTTGGAGCAACGTGGGACAGTGGAAGGTGTCCCTGCCCATGGCAGGGGGTGGAATGAGATAAGCTTTAAGGTCCCTCCCAACCCAAATCATTCCATGATTCTGTGATAAGGAAACCTCCTAAAACTACAGTTGCAGTCACTTCCCAGAGCAGAACTGCAGGTCAGACACTGCCCCTCCACTGCTGCAGAAATGAACAGTAATTACAGGTAATTTTTTGGGGGGGTTGTGCCTGCAAAGCACACAGAGTGTCAGATTTGCTTAAAAATGTTAGGGAAGATTTGAATACTGTAGCATATATTAGGCAGTCTGTTGAAATATAATTAATTGTTGGTTTCCATTTCCATTGGCTGTTAAATATAAGCAGTTATATTTTACCATTAACATAACTTCCGAAGGATTTAAGGACTTTATTAGTAAAATGCAGTACTTTTATCACTATTTTTGGAAGTGTTGGAGGGCACAGGGGGTGGAGAAACAACATGGAGAACAATACCTGGTCATATTCTATGGACAATCAGCCTGAAATGTAACGCCAGGGCCCCGTACAGAAATTATTCATACCCAGCTCCCACGCAGGTGTTTCATTACTGCCTCTCTCAGACCCAGGAAATCTGTTGTGTTGCCACTGGTCCACTTTGGTTGTTATAGAAATGCCTTCAACTACATTGTCCAGTTCTTCTGCTCCTGGGGTTAAATTAATTCAAAAGCCTGTGGCCAGGAGAGAGGGCTGAGCCTGTGTCAACGTGTCTTTAGAAATGCAGTAACAAGTTGCTCCACATGTATAATTAATAGGGACGAAGGAACCCTAGACTGTCACAAAGTCTGTTCTCCATCCCAGTACATCTCTTCTGCTTCTTGATACTTTCTTTCCTTTTTAATATTATTTCTAGAACATTGGTATAGTTCACTGTGTATGGCTCTTGGAACGTAATGTAAGCTATAGAAGCATTAATACCCTAATAAAACTATTTTGCTTCTTGGTCCATATTTTATACAATGAGCTCAAAGTGTTTTAACGGAGCTTGATTAAAAATTAAGCCTCTGTCCAGCTGTGTCAGGCAGGTAAGTAGTATCATATCAATTTTACAGATGGTTAAACACACAATAGAGAGGTTAACTGCTATGTCTGTGGCTGCTCACTGTGTTACCTGCACTGCTGGCAGTGAGAGCTCAGCTCTAAATAAATCATCAGTTCTTGATTGGGCAGCTGATGCACAAATCAGAGAAATGATCTTTTCAGTTTCACTAAAAATAATTTTCTTCTAGTGGCTCTTTTAACCAAATGAGAGACACATAAACTTCGGTTAAGTGAAAAATTCAATTTCACATAAAAGGAAATCATATCAAACTCTTTTGGTAAACTTTATGTGAAGTTAAGGTCAGAGAGAAATGTGACATTTTGAAACCACAAGTTGTTTTCTGAGGTGACTCAGTTGGAAATAATTTGTTTCACTGGTGAACTGGCTGGTACCTGGCAGTGCTTTGAACCACGGTGCTGAATTAAGAGTGAGCAGGGACAAGTTCTTTTTCTTCAAGGTGACAGCATTCATGAACTACATTTGACGTAGTTCATATTCAATCCGCAGTGATACAGAAGTTCCTTTTTTCTGAAGACAAGCAGCAGCTCAGCAGACAGGATCTCTGCCTTCGGAGCCCTTTTCCAACACCTCCAAAGCCAGGCTCCCAAAGACCTGCTGGGGAGCCGGGAGGGACAGAGGCAGCTCCTTCCTACTCGTGGCTGCAGGCAGGAGACAGAAGCTCCTACAGAGGTTAAAGCCTGAGCTCTTGTTCCTTCCTGCTTTTGGGCCTTCGGGAAGCACGTTCGAGGCAAGGCGGGCTCGGTGCAGGGTCCGTGCCGTGCTGGCAGCCCGCAGGGAGAGATCCCTCCCGGCGCGGCTCCGGCAGAGCCGCCTGTGACCCACGGGGAGCATCCCTCTGCGGGGTCTGTGCTGGGGATTTGGTGAGAGGGCAGAGAAAACAACTGCAGGACTGTGGGAAGTGGGATTTGACGGAGTGATTAAGTCTACAGTCCAGCTGGCAGACACAGCAGCTGTTGCTGTTACAGTCCTGATAGCATTCCATTTATTTTAAAACCCGACCTTAAAGCTTTAATATCCGATCCATTTTAAATCGCTTCGTTTGAAGGTGGCAGAAGGGGGGATCATCTAGTAAAGAACACGGAATAAAAGACAGACAAGTCTTAGACGTCACTTTATGAGACAAAGCTTCTTAAACTTTTCCATTTAAGATTGGATGTCCCTAATTTTCTAGTGCTGCAATAGAAGGCAGACTTGACAAAGACTCCTTTTTGCTGACAGAAAGCAGGTGGAGAGCAATTTCATAACTCAAAAATGATTTCCATTAACGAAGTGAGTGCCCTTACTGACACTTTCCCTTTCTGAGCCATCCTGTTAAATAGAAAAATGGACAGTTGCCATGAAAGTTTAAGAACGAAGTCTCAGGAATTTATGATGATGGCGACACAGAACAGGCAGGGAGAGAATTTCATCAGGAGAGAATTTCATCTGGAACTGCCAAGGAAGGCTTGGGGAAGTTGGATAAGTGCTGGGTTTTCCCTGTTGCCTGTAGGTGTGTGGCCAGAGTCCTCACCCATTTCACATCCCTCAAGAGATCTGTGTGTCATCCCTCTGTGATTCAGCTGGGAAACAAAAATGCTTAAGTTTGGTGCCTGTGCTCAGTCATACACAGCTCTGGAGCCAGCAGCATGAGGGACTTTCCTCACTGAGCTGGGTTACAATCCTGCTGTAGCCTGGTGGGAGGAGATGACTCACTGTTTGTTTTGTAAGACTACAAGGAGACACCTTGAAGCAGAAAATGGCTTTGAAGTGCCAGCTTGCTTCCCAGAGCAGATGGCTGGGCTAAGCTGAGGTTAAAGATGTTCATTATAAATCCACCATCAAACTAGGACAGCGATGGACAGCGATTACCAGCCAGTGACACCTTCTGTGCCACTGCCAGAGCCACACAGGGCTGCAGTCGAGTTTTGGGGAGAGGTTCAGATTCTTTCACAGAGCAGAGAGCCCTGGATCTAGAACACAGCTGGAAAAGCTGTATGGCCTCTGCAATCTCCAAATAATGCCACCTATCACCCTAAATAAAATTAGGATTCACCCCCCAGTGCAGACACCACAAACCCAGGTAACTCCCATGCACTCACATCACCAGGACAAAAGGCCCACGCAGAGTTATTTTCCTTCTTTCTGTACGAGAATGTAGAGAATAAACACCCCCACCCCCACGACTGCAGAGTTCCCACTGCCCAGGCAGTTTCCTCATCAGGTAAAGCAGGGTATCACAGCAGTGAAGGGGATGGAGCTGCACCACTCTACCAGATGGGATCCAAAACCATTTCACAGTGAAATCAGGATTGAAGCCAACTGCAATTTCTTTTGTCACAACATACTCAGGTCAAACAGAAAACAATTGCCTACTTTGATGCACTCACAGTCTCAGAAACCCCCCGGTGCTCTGTGGTGGATAATCTGCATCCCATACCCCAAACTTGAAGGAATCAGCCTGCATGGGATACTTTCCTCAAAATAATACCAACTTCTCAACCTAATGACTTCTGTTCCCTCAAGGAATAATATAAACTAAGTACTAGGTCTGTAGTCACTTCCCTGCCATACAGTGTAATATTAATGAATTTATGGTTTGAACACTTTCTGCTGTCATTTAAAACCCTACATTGTGGGGTTTATTTTAATTTGATTGTTAAAAAAAGCTATGCTGGACTGAAAAATCTCTAAAGCAGCTTTTTCTTCCAATTTTTGTTTTAAAGACTATTTGTTTTTTTAAGATGGGAACAATTTGCACTCACAACATGATACCACTCTCAGAAACATAATTTAGAATTGGACTTTGAGAATTTTCTGCCTCAAGTTGGAAAGAAATACCTAATAATGTATTTCTATAACTCCCTCTTGTCACCTTTTACCAAACTCCTGAGGTCAGTAAATATAATTACGTTTAGGAATTGCCATAGGAAGAAACCAGTGAAACTACTTACAGAACATTCCTTTTTCCGGTGAAGAAGCAAACTAGGGGGGTTTGGTTTTGGGGTTTTTTGTTTGCTTGTTTATTTATTTTGGTGGTTGTTTTGTTTTTAAACAATACAATCAGAAGACAACTGAATTATTTTGGACAGGCAGATGTTGCAGGTTATTGGTCAGGATACTGCAAATCTAAACTCACAACCTGTGTTAATTTATAGCCAATATTCCACACTGCCCTGCCAGTCTGTAGATTTTATCATCACCATGTGAAAAGTACTCAACAAAGCAACTGAAAAATAATGTTCTTCTANACATGGAAAGGCAGGCAGGGATATCGATAGGGGTCCACAACATCTAACTATGCCTTGTTTTCGTTTTTAATGATATTTACCATACATCTCTCTCATCCTTCTGGCTGCCCCTGTGTTTTTAAAGTCATCAAATGCTGTGCTTGTACAGAATCTTTTGGAGCTCAGAGAAGTGTTTTCCCATCTTCATGTGTGGAGTTCGTAGAGACAAAAAGGGCATCTCAATGCATTTACCAAATTGACCAAAATGACCTCAAGGTCATATTCTGGTCATTTCCTCCCTTGATCCAAATTCACATTTGAAGCCAGATTTTCAAAGGCTAAAGGGTGATGCCAGTTGGTGAGAAGAATGACCTGGAGAAGAAAAAGGAGGAGTCCAAACCTAATCACTGATATTCCAGTGATGATAAGTCAGCTTGGAAGAATGACCTCACACTCTGGAAGGGTTGAAGCAGAACCTGCCAGCACTATTGTCTGGATGGACTTTTTTGACTTTCTCATTTCTGAGCTGATAAGAGATTTTTGTACAGCCCTCTAAGTCATCTTGTACATCTCACATTTCATATTCAAATGAAAGCTTTTGAACAGGCAAATGGTGCTTTGGTTGGGAGATCTAAACTTTGAAAATTCACTTGACATGAATTTCTGTTGGAAATAGACAATATGGAATCACAGAATCACCAGGCTGGAAGAGACCTTCAAGATCACCGAGTCCAATCCATGCCCTAACATCACCTCAACTAAACCATGGCAGCGAGTGCCACATCCAATCTTTTTTTAAACACATCCAGGGATGGTGACTCCACCACCTCCCCGGGCAGGCGATTCCAGTACTTCATCTCTCTTTCAGTAAAAAACTTTTTCCCAACATAAAACCTAAATTTCCCTTGGCGTAGCTTGAGACTGTGTCCTCTTGTTCTGTCAGTTGTTGTCTGGAAAAAGAGACCAACTCCCACCTGGCTAAAACCACCTTTCAGGGAGTTGTAGAGGTCACCTCTGAGTCTTCTCAGGTCACCTCTGAGTCTTCTTTTGTTGTAGAGGTCACCTGTGAGTCTTCTTTTCCCCAGGCTAAACAACCCCAGCTCCCTCAGTCGTTCCTCATAGGGCTTGTGTTCCAAGCCCTTCACCAGCCTTGTTACCCTCCTTTGGACATGTTCAAGTGTCCCCATGTCCTTCCTGACCTGAGGGGCCCAGAACTGGACACAGCACTCAAGGTGCGGCCTCACCAGTGCTGAGTACAGGGGAAGAATCCCTGCCCTGGTCCTGCAGGCCACACCATTCCTGATACAGGCCAGGATGCTTTTGGCCTTCTTGGCCACCAGGGCACAGCTGGCTCATGTTCAGTCGTCTGTCAACCAGTACCCCTGGGTCCCCTTCTGCCTGGCCACTGTTCAGCCACAGCCTGTAGCGTTGCAGGGGGTTGTTGTGCCAAAATGCAGGACCCAGCTCTTGGACTTGTTAAACTTAATCTTATTGGACTCTGCCCATCTATCCAACTGTTTCAGGTCTCTTTGCAGAGCCCTCCAACAGATTGACACATGCTCCCAGCTTAGTGTCATCTGCAAATTTACTAATAGTAGACTCAATCCCCTCATCCATGTCATCAATAAAAATATTAAACAGCACTGGCCCCAGCACAGACCCCTGAGGGACACCACCAGTGACTGGCCACCAACTGGATGCAGCACCATTCACCACCACTCTCTGGGCCCGGCCACCCAGCCAGTTCCTAACCCAGCAAAGAGTGCTCCTGTCCAAGCCGTGGGCTGCCAGCTTTTCCAGGAGTTTACTGTGCGAGACAGTGTCAAAGGCCTTGCTGAAGTCCAAATGAACAACATCCACAGCCTTTCCCACATCCACCAGGTGGGTCACCTGGTCATAAAAGGAGATCAGGTTGGTCAAATATGACCTACCCCTCATAAACCCATGCTGGCTGGGTCTGATCCCCTGGCCATTCTGTAAGTGCTGTGTGATGGCACTCAAACTGTTCTATTACCTTGCCGGGTACTGAGGTCAGACTGACTGGCCTATAATTTCCAGGATCCTCCTTCCAACCCTTCTTGTGAATGGGCATCACACTGGCCAGCTTCCAGTCATCTGGAAGCTTCTCAGTGACCCAGGACTGTTGGTAAACAATGGAGAGCGGCTTCGCAAGCTCATCTGCCAGCTCCCTCATCACCCTGGGATGGATCCCATCTGGTCCCATAGATTTATGAACATCCAAGCAGCTCCGCAGTTCTCTGACTGCGTCCTCCTGGATAACAGGGGGACCATGCTGCTCCCTGACACCATCTGCCAGCCCAGGAGGACAGTTGTCCTGAGGACAAAC
This sequence comes from Gymnorhina tibicen, assembly GCA_013399875.1. Classification (NCBI taxonomy): domain Eukaryota; kingdom Metazoa; phylum Chordata; class Aves; order Passeriformes; family Artamidae; genus Gymnorhina; species Gymnorhina tibicen. The sequence continues at coordinate 351,607 of VXAZ01000388.1, read as the reverse complement.
CGTCTTTCCGCTAAAGACCAAGGCAAAGGAGGCGTTAAAAACCTCTGCCTTCTCCCCATCTGCGGTCACTAAATTCCCGCCCACATCCAGTAGAGAATGGAGGTTGTTCTTTCCCTTCCTTTTGCCGTTAATATATTTGTAAAAACATTTTTTGTTATCCTTCATAGAAGTTGCCGCATTAAGTTCTAACTGAGCTTTGGCCTGTCTGATTTTTTTTCCACATGCCCTAACCCCCTTAAATATTTCCTGAGATACCTGACCCTCCCTCCAAAGATGATACATCCTCTTTTTATTCCTTAGTTCCTTCATAAGCTCCTTGCCCATCCAGGCTGGACATTTGCCTGTTGACTCATCTTTCAGCACAGAGGGACAGTTTGTTCCTGTGCCCTCAAGATCTCTGTTTTGAAGCACACCCACCCTTCCTGGACTCCTGTGTTTTTAAGGGCTGCTTCCCAAGGAACTTTCTGAATAACTCTCCTGAATAGACCAAAGTCTGCCCTCCAGAAGTCTAGTGTAAAGTTTTATTGATGCCTCTCCTTATTTCACCAAATATTGAAAATTCTATAATTTCATGATCACTGTGCCCCAGATGGCCACCAACCACCACATCTCCCACCAGCCCATCTCTATTTGCAAACAGCAGGTCTAGTGTAGTCCCTCCCCTGGTGGGCTCACTCACAAGAAGTTGTCCTCCACACACTCCAAGAACCTCCTGGATTGCCTCCTCTCTGCTGTGTTAAGTTCCCAGCAGATGTCTGGTACGTTAAAGTCACCTACAAGAACAAGGGCTGATGATCATTGATCTACAGCTGCTTGTAGAATAAGTTACCCACCTCTTCTTCCTGTCTGGGTGGTCAATAACAGACTTCCAGCAGGATGTCGGCCTTGTTGGCCTTCCCCTTCATTCTTACCCATAAGCACTCAACTTTATCATCATTAGTTTCAATTTCCATGGCATCAAAAGCCTCCCTCATATAAAGGGCCACCCCTCCACCTCTTCTCCCTCTCCTGTCTCTTCTGCAGAGCTTGTAGCCATCCAGGGCAGCGCTGCAGTCACACGAGCCATCCCACCATGTTTCTGTGATGGCTACTATGGCGCAGCTTTGCTGCTGTGGCTTCCAGCTCCTCTTGCTTGTTCCCCATGCTGCGGGCATTAGTGTGCATGCACTGCAGCTGGGCTGCTGGCTTCACCCCTGACTCTGGCTCACCACCCTTGGGCTTGCTTCTGGAGAGCCCAGTTGCATCCTCTTCCCCCTTCAAACCTGGTTTAAAGCCCTCCCAGTGAGTTCTGCCAGTTCAAGGCTAAAATCCTTTTGCCCTTAACAGATAGACAGAGCCCATCTGGCTCCAGCAGGCCAGGTGCTGTAAAAATTGCCCCATGATCAAAGAACCCAAAATTCTGCCGATGACACCAACCCTTGAGCCGCTTGTTGATAACGTGGGCTCTCCTCTTCCTTTCATCATCTGTCCCTGCCAGCCAAGGGACTGAGCAAAACACTCTCTGTGCTCCTGCCCTATCAACCACTCTACCCAGAGCCCTGAAGTCCCTTTTAACTGCCTTGGTGCTCTTCTTTTCAATCTCATCACTGCCAGCCTGGAGTATCAACAATGGGTAATAATCAGAGGGTTGAATCAGCCCAGCGAGTCTCTTGATAATACCATGTACCTGGGTGTGAACTGGCCGACCTCCAGAGCTCACCACTGCTCACAGAAACTGGTGAAAAAGCAGCTCTGAGATGAAAACAAAGCAGCCTTGAAGCAAACTTGGCTCTGCTGAACAACTCTGGCCCAAGCTGGTTCACTCCTTACTTGCTGCCCACCTCCCTGCAAGCTTTTACATCCCACAAAACGAACAGTAGAAGCCTGCTATAAAGTATTTACCGGTAGGGTTTTTGACAAGCCCCCAAAAGCACATTGTGTGCTGTTAACCCAGAGTTACACAACTTCACATGGCTTCAGGGAGCTCTGGGTGGGGTGTGAGGGCTACTGGGAACTGGAGAGACACAGCATAATTCAAATCCTGCTCTGCAACAGAGGGGCTGCTGTTGCACTCTCTCTCTCTCTGTCAGCTCAAAATTCAGCAGTTTTTTTCCTACTAACTCTTTACAATGGTAGTTGGGTGGTTGAATAGATAGTTGGACCTGTTGTTTTCCTGGTTTGGTTATTGCTATGGTGATTTGTGTTGCTGCACCGCTTAGAGGAAGCACCAAACTTCTGGGATTCTGTTGTTTTAGATACAGTTGTGATATGAAGGTACAGAAACCAAGACATAAAGGGGAAGATGATGTCAATGTGAGAGCACGAATCTGATTACAAAGCCAGTATTTTTGTGACAAAGTGTCAGATATCACTAATAATGTGTTCCTGGTTCTTCCATAGTTTTCTGCAATTCTATGTCAAGGCTGTATTGCTCCAATGGTGACAGGGAGGACATGAAATAATAAAAGGTTCTGGTGGCTCATGTGTCTCACAGGCTGCCTGGCTCTCAGAACCCTTGGCAGATCTTACTCTCCAAGAAATTTAATTTCCTGGTGTATATTTCTGGTTTCTTCTTGGAAAGACTACACAAGGATTCAGCATTCCAACACCACCTTCACCATGATGATTCACAAGGACTTTCCTCCACAGTCAAGCATCCAGTGCCATGGGAGGTCAGTGAAACAGGTTAAACCACAGGTGATCGAACATCGTCCTCTCAGAGGAACGGTTGGGTTTGGACACTATCAAAGCCCTGCTCCTTTATTTTGGGAGATGTGAGCTGAATTTGGACGTGCCAGCCCTGGAAATAAAGTGATTTACTCACGGAGCAGGTTGGCCAAAGTGCTGGGTCAGTGGAAGGTACTGCACAGAGCTGCTGCCCTGGCTCTGCAGCCAGCACAGAGGGACCTCAGCTGGGGATGAAGGACAGGGCCCAGCTCAGGTCCCCCCAGCTGCAGCCCCTCCTCTGGGGCTCTACAGGGGCAGCAGTTACAGCAAGCTCCAGTACTGTCACACACCTTCCCTGCCCGCACAGGTGAGCGCACACAGTTCTTTCCACAGCTGAAAGACAAGTCCATTTTCATGGGCTCATTTCCAGTATGCCAGGCTGAATTTTAGCTGTCAGTGTATAATGGGTCACTCTCTACTCCTTATCTGAGGTAGGCAAGCAGCGTGGTCCTCTGTAGGAGCTTCCAGAGGAAGGAGCTTCCACCCTTTGAGGTATCCCAGTGCATTTTATGCTGCTGTAAAACCTAACCCATTAATGTTCATGTCTGAGCAAGAGCCACAGCAGGAGTTGCCTCAGAACGATGGTGGCTCACTGGGGATGAAATGTTGGGTCTGGACAGTTGCTTCAGGTGATCTTTATTTCAATATTTTGCGGATTAGGGTTTTTTAAAACCCATGTGCAGACTTCTAAAAGTCAGACTGTGTCAATGACATCATGCAGATTTGCTTTTTTGCACAGTTTTTGGATCATCAGCCATACCAAGCTCCAGCATTTCATCAAGGAGACATATCTGCAGGCAATGTGGCAGCTGCTTCCTGGCTCCTGGAGCCTGCAATGTTTTATTTGGGTCACGCAGAGTATCTTTCCTTCCCCTTGAAGCAGGTAAAATGTCTGCTCAGTTCTGACAGTGAAAGAGAGCACCACAAAAGCGAAGCTATTTTAGAAGGGAAATTGTAAATGAAGAACTTTGTGCAGTACGTTTCTAATCACCTACAGGCAGTGCTGCTGGAGAGAAGGGAAGCTAAATTCAGTTCTCACTTGGCACCACTGTAACTTCTCAGATCCTAATGTGGGTCACTGCAGCCTGAGCAGGGAGTGCAGGCTCACTACATCCCAGCCACGGAAACATCCCTGCCCAGGAACACTCCCCATGTGCAAAAGCCTGGAGAGGGGATTAGCTCTGTGTTACACCTTTGTGCAGGTAGAACTGCAATAGTAATGCAGCCCTCAGGCCACTCTCTATTGATGATGAAACTGGTTTTCAAAGCTTTGCAGGGGCTCATTATGGTGATCACTAGTTCTGGCAATATTCCAACAGGAGACGTTTTGCTCTCAAGATTCCATAGCATTAGAAAAATCCCAGTTAGAACTAAATCCAAGTTCTGTCTCACTTACTAGCATTGAGAATTATCCAAAATCAATATTACTAGTTGGCAACTGCTGGTACTTACAATGAATCAATATTACTAACTGGAGGTGTTGAATAGTTCTCAAATTTATATTACTTATAGGGAAAAATAGAAATATCATTAAAGTTTCTGATCCAGAAAGAACCCTACATTGCAAAATCACTTTGGTGTGATGCAGTATCCAGAATAGCAGCTTCCCAAATAAAGCTTTCCCAAGCCTTGCTCTCCAGCTTGTGCTGTGCTATGTGGGTGTCAGCTTGGTGTGCTCCTCGCTGTTCTGAGGGTGCTACTTTCTAGATAGAACCAGGGCTTTCAGGGCTTTGTGTTGGGTTGAACAAAAAGCTACAAATTATAAACAAATCCACATCTTCCTTCTGAGGCACCACAGCAGGGTGAACCTGCAAGTGAGAGCAAAGCCCAGTCAAAATACTTGAGTTTCATATGTGACCTCTGGAAAATTACTGATCCTTCCAGGATAATGACACAAAGCCATGAATTCATTACCGGGGGCAGGGCAGATGTTTGCTGAAACATCCTCTGGTGACTCCCTAGGAAGTTTGGTAGGACAAATCATTTTGCTAACAGGTTGCAAGTTTTGAGTCCATAATAAGTGTGACCCAGTTTCCTATTCCATGACTGAACAATTTGCACACCTCTAAATATAAAACTGTTGATAACAGATCCGTATTTGTGGGAAAGGGAGGTGCCTGAGGAACTGCACTGGGCAACATGTGTTTCCAACCACCCCACAAAACCTCCCTTAGGAAAGGTGTATCAGGCACAGTTTTTGTCCTTTTTCATTCCCACATACAAATAAACAAAACCCAGGTTGAAATTATAAATATATTTGTGTTGTTTATAATCATGGCACTACACAGTGAAAATCATGTCATTTCATTTTTCTTGAAGGAATTGGAATAGAATAAGACAGTATTGATACAGAATAGCCTCTCACTGTCCTACTTAATTCTGTCTCGGTGTGTTTTCCGAAGTAATAGTCCTAACAATGGAAGCAATAAGTGCATTGAATAAGCTGTCCAGTGAACAGAAATAAACACTCTCCTCCTGGCTGTGACCTCAGCGTGGTGCAAGCCCTGTCAGCCAAGGGAGTAACTCCAGAGCCGCCAGTGCAGCCCGACTAGCCCGGGCTCAGCCCGGCCCAACTGCACCCCGAGACAGCTGGACAGGGCTGATCCCAAGGAAAAGCCCTGGGGCAGAGCCCTCCCCCTGCAACCCCAAAGCACTTGAAAGGGGTAAATGATGTGGTGGTCACGTTATAGGTTCTGGGACTGAGGACAGACAATGGTTTGCTGAAGGTCTTCCAGCTGATCCCTGTTGGGTGGGGATCACCAGGAGTGCTGATGGAAGGTGTCTGCTGGACCCTGTCACCCCATACCACACAGGGTGATTCCCTCCTACTGAGCAAGGCAGTATTTTAACCAAAGAGTGCTTTTTAAAAGAAATAATAGCATTTACAGTAGTTAAACAAATGCTACTTTTATCAGCTCTAATTACTTTATAATATCATACAGTCCTTAGCTTGCTTATTACTGTTGTTCATGACTTTAAGCCCTCACAGCTACTCTAGATAATAAATACACAGAGCTTTAAAAAAATATTTCCATTACAAATATTTCAAAAATATACTTATCCTAAAAAGCTGTCCAGCACTATTCCAAAAATCTCTTGTAATAAATGTCTTTTTTAATTTTAACAAAAATATCTACGGTCATATAGAAGAGCTCAAGTTTTGACAAATCTATAATACAGTCAGAAATATGTTGGGCCAGATTTCACTCTTGTTTATACAGTTGCCAATTTGGATCTTGGTGTTCATCTTAGTTGGGTTATTCCAGTATAACCAGGAGCAGAATATAGCCCTTAGTGCTTTAAAATAGCTAAATGGACTGGATGCTGCAACAGTTACTGGTGCTGAGCATTACAGGGAGGGAAATCCTTTACTTCACTGCATCTAAAAATGCAAAAGGATGTTATATTTAGTATTTGTGCCATGACCAAAGATGTGCCAGGCATCTGCAGTGCATGACTCAGACCCAGAATCATATTCACTTACAGAAATTTTTTTTTTCTGAATGGTGCCTGCAATTGCTGTCATTAAGTGCAGGATGAATGCTTTGGGAGAACTTTTGTAGGGGGAAAATGCCAACCTTCCTCTCATGCTTTCTACAATTCTAGGAATCATTTTAATTGCATTTTGCTACTTACAAATTCGTGTGAGTTTTAATAGAATCTCCCAGTACTTAGATCTAGGAAGGACACTATTTTAAATTGCTTCTGTATTATTCCAGCTGAAACATCTCCATTCATCCAGTCCTTTTCAAAGTGTATTTAGAACAAGCTTCAAGCATTTATAAGAATCTGCATCTCATCAGGACAGTCTGGAAACTCATCTTTTAAAACACTGGAACTCTTTTTGGCTTTTTCCCCCTTTTTCCTTCAATCTTCAAGTGTAAATGCAGTGTTTGATTAAGGATCATGGAAATCAACCCAGTCTGATTGCACCAGGGCTCATGTGCAAGCAGAGGTGACAGTCTCAGATTTGCCATTCCTGCCTGTGACCATCAGTGGCTAGAAGGGATGCTTACACATTGTGAGTTTAAGTCATGTTTAAAGCTTTTACTCTACTTGTTTTCCTCATAGGCTTTGGCTGATGATCTGGTAACTGATAAACCAAGGAAACTTAAGGATATCGACTAAGTTCAGTCCTCACTGTCATCTTCATCATCGTCGTCGTCCTTGCTGGGAGCACACCTTTGGAAGCAGTGCACCAGGGTGGCCAGGAAGAAGCTGGAGAGAATTGCAGCGATAGACACGGCGACTCCAGAGAAGATGATGATAAAAAGGTCTGTCAATGACAAACTGAATTTGCATTCACTAAAGCTGACCTCAGATAACTCATTCAGAAAGATCCTTCTGTTCTCCACAGGCAGGGAACACTGGATTTCATGGAGACCTGCAAGGAAGTGGAAAGGGAAACTAATCAGCAGAATATTGATGACCTCTTCTGTTGTTCTGGGTCAGAGATTGAATGGCTGAAGAAATGTTTTAGGGTTAATTCCAGGTTTACGAAATCATACAATATTCAGGGAAAAATGGAACAAAACCTGCCACTATTCAGAAGCCATTACACAACCCCTTTGAGCAGATCCTGGAAATCAAGTTATTTTACCTTCAGCCTTCCAGGGATCAGGTGTGATCTAGGACCATGATTTGGAGGATTTAAAAAAGTAAATGTTGAACTCTGGATGCATCTAAACCTGGAGATCTGAAAGCAATTCCCAGCTACTCCATCTGAACACAAACTCTGACTCCAAAATAGGGTAAGAAAGATGCTGAAGTTCCTTCCACACCCTTCTACACTACTTTTTTCCATGTAGTTCCAAAACTACAGATTTTTTTTTTTTTTGTCAAACAAGAGTTTGGGTTTAATGGATGCTTGTTTGCCTGTGACCTGCTTCCACCTTTTCTCTCTGGCTGTTCTGAGGCCATGCAGACTGACAGATATTGTTCCCCCCTGCATTACTGGAGAATGCCTGGAGCTGGGTTCTTTGTAGTGAAAGCAAAAACCCCCAGATTTAAGAACTGGTGAGAATACAGTTGGATCCTGGACGGTAAAAGCACACAGTTCACTGCATATGCCCAGCTCCCTCTTCATTCACCACGGGGGAGCATCAGGAGAGGGTTTTACCAGGGCTAGAATGGAACCAGTACTAAGTGAATTAAATCTGTAGAGCTGCTGGCAAGGCAGCTTTTTTCTCACTATTAAGGACACGAATGTAAAGGGGAAATGTAAGAATTGTGTGTTAATGACATGAGAACTGCTGCTGGGTTACTTGATCCACTTCCACTCTACTGATGATCTCTAGATGTTCTTCCTGGTGTGGGCTCTGCCTTGCTGTGTGCACACAGAGGTCATGGCATTTCCATCCCACAGCTCTGCCATAGAACCATGATGTCACTTTAAACAAAGAATGGTGATGATAAGATTCCCTCTGCAACTGTGAATCCCATTTTTACTGTGGCTGGACAGCTGTGGCATGCGATGCTTTACTGTTAAACCCGGGCTCCTCGGGCTAATGGTGCTGCCCTGACTGATTGTCTGGATCCAGCCCAGCCCAGCCCAGCTGTTGTGTTGATCTGAGAAGGAATTTTAGTTAATTCCACTGGGGAACCAATTATCACCCTGACCTACTTGACCTTGTAATGACGATTGTATTAAATTTTGATCCCTAAAAGCCATCCTCTATCTATCGTATTTGCCTAAAGTTCTGTTGCCTTCCCTCTCTCTCATGCTTCTCTGACTGAGAACATCCTGAGAGCTGCCCCAGCCCTGTCAGCAGTCAGCCTGCCCAAGGCTCACTGGTTCCTGCAGGCAAACTGCTGCCCAAATCCACGCTGGTTTTCCTGAGCCCAGAGTGCACTGGACGTGCACAGCAGATGGTGAACTAGCACAACTTGCTCTGGAGATCTGTGAAACCTCCTGTCGTCAGAACTGACCTGGAAGGGAAAGTAGCTACATGGTTTCAAACATCCTCTGAGCCTTCTGGAAATCTGACCCTGCAATGTTTGTATCGCGTCTTGTGCACGAGCTGATACCCCGAGCACCTGAGCACGCAGAGGCTGAGGAGGTACAAACTTGTCCTCTCCAGCCTCTGACTGAGCTCCTTCTACAAACCTGCCTCCTGAAAGAACTGAGAGCTGGCCACCAAATCGTATTTTCATTTCAGTAGGACTTGGAAGTAGCAGCTCTAGGCATTAATCAGAGTAAGCAAAATGGGGGACAGATGGATATCCTTCCCTGTTCAAAACCACGAGAAATGAAGGAGGAGGGAAAAGCCACAGGCTGGATTTTCAAGACCTGTGTCTTTTTAATCAGATTTTAAAAAGCAAAGATTTTTTCAGTAAATAAATATAGTCCTGACAGTAATCAAAGCAGTTGCATGAGTGTAACATTACAATTTCATTTGAAGAGGAAATTCCTTGCTAATAGGAAAACATCACGGCAGCATTTTGGCAGCAAAACCTGCACCAAGTGAATACGGCACCTACACAAATTCCATTTCACTCATAGCAAGCACAAGAAAAAACAAGTTTCTGTACAACTGTGTTTCTGTAAAAGAAATCACTCTAACAGAGGTTGAGACCTCCTGAGAACTGCTGTTTTCAGAGCAGCTGAGTCAAGCTCCTCAAAAGAGAGAGGGCACAGGTGACCATAAGCAACTCTACTTTTTAAAATTTCTATCCAACTGCAAAAGAAATTCTCAACTGCCAGCATTTAAAATACCTCTGTGCTGGATTGATGGGATGGAATATCATACTTGAGCTTCATAAGGAAGGAAACAGAAAAAGAATATATTGAACAAAAAAGAGAGCAAAGAAGACTCGAAAAGAAAACTCTTGTCCTGAGCAGTTCTACATACTGCAGCCCTCGGCTTTAGAGCTAACTTACCATGGTGGCATTTGCCCAGGATCCCAGACATGGAAAGGAGCTCGCTCCTTCCTTCCCAGCAGCACTTCTGTCATGGATCAAAGCTGAGCCTGTGCGCTGTGAGCTCTATTCCTATTTCCCTGATGCTTTCACTTTACATCACAACACACAGAATGCAAACAGCAAAGGATCTGCAACACACCGAGGCTCTTGGAAGGTGTTTCTTGTTATAAGAATCAGTGTACTGTAAGGATTTTGAGACTCATTATACAATAAGGAGAAATAAAGACGCTCCTCTCCGTGTAGCCATGGGTAGTGGAATCTAGGTCATGTTCTCAAACCAAATAGATTAAATGGGAATTTGCTACTTGCTTTATTCAGTGACAGCCCAATGGGCCTGTGTGGCCTCAAGTTTTTAGAGAATTCTTAGTTATTGGGAATAACAGATGCCAGTAGAGGAAATGCAGCACCACAGACCAGGGGCCAGTGCAGGGGCCTCGCTCACTCCCAGCTCTAGCTTCAGCCATGCTGTGTATGTGACACCTTTTCCAAAAGACAGGAATGAGATGAGCTCTGCTATCCGCACACAGGGCAGTCTCCTAAAGCTGTGCTGGAAGCAGCCTGGGAAGACTGCAGAGCTCGGTGGAAACACATGGCAGTGACTGAGGGAACGGAACGTTGATCATTCCATCCCGTTGGGTGGATGTTTCTCTTGGCTGACTCGTGACACTGTTGAAAAACCCAACACAGCCAAACAGAAGCTTTTCTTTGGACTCCAAAGAGAATTTGGAACAGACTGTTCATTTGGAACAGCAGTAAGACCAGCAGTTCTATCTCTGGTGGCACAAGGAATTTCTCCTCCCAAAGCTGATGCAGTGGTTGTTGCACCAGAGCTTCCAGCTGTTCACCTGAAAATATCATCACCTGCAGGTCACACACATCTGCTAAAGATGACAAATGGACAAACCCCTTTCATCTGCTTCGTTCCATAGCAACATGGCCCTGGCTTTACATTATTTACAAGTAGGTTGTTACGACATGAGAGTGCAGAGGACTGATTGTCTGTAGCCCACCTATCCTGTTGCACTGGTGCCCAGCAATAGATCCATCTTTGCTCTTTCCTTGGGCAGGAAGTAATTCCAGGGCATTATACACCCTCTGTATGAACAATGAACTAAAGAATGGCTTCTAGAAAGTGATCAGTATTAATTCCAGAGTGTAGGTTTTTTCCTCTGTGTGATTCTGCTGCATCTAGACTGGCTCAGTCAAATCCCTGTCCCTACACACAGCCTCTAGAGGACAGGAGATGCCATTTACCCTCAGAGCTCTGCTTTCACACACTTTTACTTGAATGGTAATTATTTTTATTGGTTTTTGGGGTTTTTTCTGTATTTTCCAATTATTTATTTATTTATTCTGTAGAATTTATTCTTTTAAAAGACCAGCCAGGATTCTTGTAAAGGGCATCTCAAAGCAGCTTGGTATTTAGTGCTTGGCTGCAACAAGAGAGCCTTTGACGACAGTTATATATATCTATCTCAGTGCTCCCATAACATATTCAAGGAGTTGCTTCTTCATACCAAACAAAACTGTAAGTGAAATAACAAGTGTGAGTGTGCTATAAATACCCAGCTTGGGTTATTTTGGTCAGGGCCATCCCATTATCTGTAATGACTCCAGCTGTCCCAAGGACAATGCCACACACCCTGTATCCTTCTGCTATGTCATCAGAAGGAGCAGATGTACTGAGCTGGTACTGATTGCTTTGAAGTGCCAGGCAAGGGACAGGTGCTGGATTCTTGCACAGGCTTGTCTCAACACTGGAAAAATAAGGATGAAAATACAGGCCTATACCCTGAGGAATAGATTGTCTAAGTAACATGGGAAGTGTGAAAATGCTGGAATTTCAGAACTACAATGCTAAAAGGAGAGGTGGGTTTTTAAAAAGAATGAAATTCCCAAATATGTTTCAGAACAATATGACTTTGAAGGCCTTATATTAAAGGAGAACAACTCCACCAAGTCCAGCACTTAAACTCTTCCAATAAATCACAGGCAATTAGGCTGCTAGATCCTAAAAACCACTCTGTGTTTGTTTCTGTCCAGGAATATGCCCAGGCTGAAATCCATCCCTGTAAGACTGAACCTCCTAGAAAATGGAAGCAGCCCAAAACCAGTCTGCATGCAAATATTGAATAATTTCCTTGTAAATTACTGAAAACAGACCAACAATGCTATAATGCCCCAAAGTTATAACTGGACTGATCTCACCATCTCAAAAACCCCACAAAAGCCCAGAGGCCTTGCTTTATCTGAACCCTGCTGGGACTTCGTAGCCATAATCCAACCACATTTCTCACAGGTTCTTGTGATCAGGAATTTTTAAACCATTGAGTGCACTGACATTGCCTGTTCCCGGCTGTGCCGTGGGTTTTCCCTGGAAATATTGACTGATGCCCTACTGCTCTGAGAGTCTTGGTTTATAGTCCTCCAGCTAAAGAAAAGCACCAAGAGGCATCACTTTCTTCAGGTCCACTTGACTCTGTTCTGAAGGACTCCTTGTGTCTTTCTGTCTCTGCTTATTTCTAATCCCTCTGCTGAATATGTCTTTTATTGGAGAACTTCTGGAATTCATTATCACTTCAATGTTATGGTCTGTCTGTTAGCAGACAGAGATTTCCCAGCTATAATTTTGGATGCTGAACTACAGATACCAGAAAAACAAAAAGGAAAAAAAAAAGAAAAGAAAAAGAAAAAGATGCCTCAATTCTGTTGGGGTCTTTTGGAGTTCACAAAAAGCAGGTACCAGGAGAAAGGGTTTCCTACTATTCAGCAATGGGCAGCAGGATGAGATAATACAAATGCACGCTGGGACATGCACTAGGATGTATAGGAAATACATCCACAAAAATATCTGAAACTATAAATGTTTAAATGAGCTGCATGCACGCATATTCACTCCTATGGATACAGTAAATGTAAGAGCACTACAACAGGCTTTTTTCTTTTTAGAGTAAATTTGGTATTTGCCCTTTTGGGTGGAATTTAGCTGTTCCCTCATGCTGGTGAATGTAGTTGACACAGATTTGAAATGTTTAAATGTGGCATGTTGTTTCTTGTGTGATATTTTGCTCCCAGCTATGGTTTGCCTTACTCTCCTTAAACACTGTCACAAATGTATTAGATGTATTAATAAGCAGTGAGAGAGGCACTGCCTCTGAAGTGAGATGAGATTTCATTGAAAATAGCCTCGAGCAATCAGAACAGTAAGGCTTAAAAAACTTGAAGCCTAGATTTAGGTCCCTAAATAAAACTTTTATGGACAAGTGTCCTGAAGATTTGCAGAACAACTTTGGAGGGTACTTAGCAGTTTGTCTCAATGCCTAAATATAAAGTTCAGCATCAGGTATTCACATCTGCAAATGCTGTCCTCACATCTTCAAATCCGTGAAATATGGAAGTACTCCAAATAACCTTAGGATGGAAGAAACAGAGTGAAAAGCCAGTAGCAGTCAGATCATTTTACTGAAAATGTCTGGGAGATCAAATTATATATTTATATATGTATATATAGAAACAGATTTGATGCGCTTGTTAAGGAGTATAATTTCTGTGAGGAGTTTCTGCTTGAGCGGGATAAAAGCTGCTGGATGTGTGAAATGTCTTAGGGCTTTTAATTCCTTTCCAGAAACACAGCTCTTCTGTTCTGTCCTGGTGATGTGGGAGCATGTGCATGATACTGGGGGAGAGCTGATGGTTGCAATGGACAGAACAGCCTGTCCTTTCTAGCTGCAGCTTGCTCAGGTTCTATATTGGTACATGAAGTTAAGGAGCCTTCTCTCCACAGCAGATGAACAAATAAGTGCTAATAAAGACTGGTAAGTCAAGAGGACTTGTAAAATGCTCAGTTTCTTCACTGGCTGTTTGTTCAAATGTTACACAAAACCCGTCCTCTCGTGTCATTATGATGCTTTCTTTTGAAGACAATATTTAATATTTTCTGTAAACCCAGTAAAGGCCTGGACTAGTGAAATGAGAGATTGTTTAATTTATAGAATAAGTTATACAATAGATCTCAGATTGGAATGGGACCATAGAAAGAACCAAGAAGCAAGAGATGGTTACCTCATGGCATGGAATGTCTAAACAGGCTTAGAAAAATCATTCCATTCTTCTGGGTCTAGAAGGGTCTAGAGGGTAACTCCTGTGAAGGGCAGCTGAGGGAGCTGGGGGGGGACCAGCCTGGAGAAAAGGAGGCTCAGGGGGGACCTTCTGGCTCTGCACAAGTCCCTGACAGGAGGGGGCAGCCGGGGGGGGTCGGGCTCTGCTCCCAGGGAACAGGGACAGGAGGAGAGGGAATGGCCTCAGGCTGGGCCAAGGGAGGCTCAGGTTGGACACCAGCAGGAATTTCTCCATGGGAGGGGTGGTCAGGCACTGGAAGGAGATGCCCAGGGAGGTGGTGGAGTCCCCATCCCTGGAGGTGTCCAAGGAACAACTGGATGTGGCACTCAGTGCTCTGGGCTGGGGACAAGGTGGGGATGGGTCACAGGTTGGACTCAATGACCTTGAGGGTCTTTTCCAACCTAAATGATTATATTTTATGATTCTCACTGCACTGATTCACTTCTGAATTGCTCTTTTAGGACTGAATTCAGTCTGAGTTTCCTGCTTACAGCCCCACTGTCACCTGCTCTTGGTTTTTTCTCCTGCCTCCTCTCGCTGCCATCCTTCTCCCCTGTTCTTTTGCACTGACAGGCTTTACCTGGAAATATGCCACTTTTCCAGAATTTACCTGTCCATCCATACTGAAGAGGTCTTGAAAACTACAGAAGCCTTTCAAGTAGCTAAACAGCATCTGTGTCAGTACTGACACTAAAACCCTCTTGGAGTATCTCAAAAATGTGTAGCCACTGCCCACAACTTCCCAAAGAGGAATAACAGTTGACCAAATGAGCCCTGAGCACCAATCCTCACCTCAACTTTGGCTACTTCAATTTCAGACATTCAGAACATCTATTTTACTTATCACAGTACAAATCTATTTGGAATTCTGTCTCTGGCCACTTCTGAATGAGTTTTTCAAATCTTCCTGGAAATACAAGTGTACACAGGCTACCCATAAAAATGTTCATTCTAAGCCTTTCCTAAAAGTCTTTCTAATACTGTTTTTGTAGAGAGCAGCAAAATTTTTAATTCTTGCACCTTGAGGGTCGGAACTTAAATACACAAATAAACTTAAATAAACAAATAATTTAAATAATCCCAGAAACTGTATACAACTTCCCAAAGATATGGGGAAGGAAAGAAGTAAAAAGCAAAACAAGGGCAAGATGACAGAAAGGAGACACTATAGTCACACTCCAAGGAATACTTAAGCTCTAATTAAAAGTAATGTTAAAAATGCATCAGTCATTAGCAAACAAGGTCACAGGCCCAGCTGCCCAAAGCATGTACACAGAAAATAAAAATCAGCAACAGGAATGTCAACAAAACCCTTCAATGTGGCCATTGCAGATTACTTGTATTGCTTTGCTACAGGCATTTCTCTGAATCCAGTCCCTTCATCCTGATGGGATCCTCAGAGAGATTCAACAAATGTCTTTTGCACTAATTTTAAACAAGATGTTTCAGAAAAAAAATATTCCATCAAAGCCCTTTGTATTTAAACACTGAAATGGAAGGCTCATAACCCTCTGTTCTGTAGGTCATTTGCACCAGTGACAATCTTTGACTGGCTGAGCTCTGAGTTTCAAGCAGTATTACTAAAAGAACTAGGTTAAGAGATGAGGCAAAAAAAATTGCATTTTTAGCCAAGATAAATGTGACGAACAACAAGCTCTGAAAGCAGAACAAAGCCCTGCCAATACGAGAAATCACCAAGTGTATTTTTGTAGACCAACTTAGGCATTGGTTCTTTTAAGGTATTTTTTTGTTCCATGAGTTTTCATGGCCCCATGGAGTAAAACCTTCCATGAAAGTTTTCACAGCTCTCTTTGTAGGGATAAAGATCTTACAGCAACTTTTCTATTTCCAAAAAATAATCCCATATTCTCAACATCCACACTCCTCCTGATGGGAAGGCTTTAATATGTATCATTTGCCACCATTCAGGTGTAACAAATGCCTACATAAGCAAACATCCTTCTACAGAAAATCTTTTAAGTGTTGTGCTTAACCACTGTGACCCACAGCAAACACTTTGTCTTCTCCAGGAAAAATAACTCTTCTATTTTTTCCACTTATCACCATCCCACTGATCTTCACAGTTCCTTTGCCTGCTTTGCGCTACACTCACTAATTTGTTTTTAATCAATTACGAACCAAATCAGAGGGGAAAATTGTAGTTTCGCTTTGCAGTATGATGAAAATGCTGGTTTTAATATCTCTTTATGGTAAAAAAATGTGTTTGCTCTTTTAAAGTGCTAGGTTTAATCACAAAACTTTTTGTCCAATTTTTTTAATAAGTCTGCCTGCAAATTTACCAGGATGAGGGTATCATCTGGTGAGGGTATTCACCGAATGCCAATTAAGCCTTTATTTAAAATTTAGGTTAGATGAATAAATGCTGAAATCTGTAAAATTATTGAAATCCCAGCTGTTTGTGTGAAGCGACAAGTTGGATGAGCAGAGGCAGCTCAGCTGGGCAGAGCCTTTCCAGCCTTTCCAGCCAGCTGGGCAGGCAGGTCAGCAGAAGTTAGAACTTTACAAGCTATTTCTGGTATTGTGCCAGGAGGAAAATGGACCTGGCTCCTGCAAAACTAATGAGTTGAAGTATGGCTTTTGTTCAGATCACTGAGTCCTCCAGAGGCCTTAATTACAGAGGGACAGAGCTTCAGGATCACTTATCGAGATTTCAGTTCAGAGTGACAAAATCAACTTGGTATTTCTTTTGCAAAAGCCAAGGGCAGCATGGGCTGATGAGTTCCCTGCAGTGCTGCAGTGAGAGGTGGAGCAGTGGCTGGGCTTAGTGAATAGTTCAGTTACTGAGGGACTTCCCTCAGATGGGCACATTCAACTACTTTAAGTGTCATTCAAAGTGAGGAACCTAAATGAATGCCCAGACCATAAATCTGTCTGCAAATGTCCTTCTCCCAGCCATGTGTATAGGCCACGCAACACAAACCCTTGAGCTGCTGCAGAATTCCAAGGCAGCTTGGAATCTTTTCCAAGATCTTTCCTTGGGCCCTGGAAATGCGTCCCTATCTTTCCTCCTGTATTTCCAAACAGAAAGCCTGCTGCCCTACTTATCCTGGTGTGTTTGCTGCAAGAATCCTTCATCTCCAGCCTTACAGCACTATCAGGAGGAGCCAGGGAGTCCGAATACTGAGTGTTCACTGAGTTGCCCTTCCCACTGTTCCCAGGAAAGGCCAGGCAAGCATGGCCTTCGATAAGTATAACCAGACAAGTAACACTAATTTAATCAGTTCCTAATGGGTATCATGTTGTGACATCGTTAAAAACTGGAAACTGGGTGTAAAATGCAATCAAATCATAATTCTAATAATTTAACTCTGACTTTTCAAAAGTTGTTTTGCAAGGCATGCAATTGTGGTCATATATTTCAAAAAGTCATTGAGACAGTCTTTCCTTTTTGAGGTTAGTTTTGCACTCACCTTCATGAAGAATATTTTGGTGCTTTATTAAAGGAGACAGTGACTGTTTTTGTGGCAGCAGCTCACAAGAAGCCCTGATGCTTTTCTGCATCCACTCTAGCTGGCATGGCTGGGTACGAAGGGAGCAGGGGATTCGCTCTAGGGAACTAATCCAAATCCTTGCAGGACAGCTCTGATCAAATCAACCACTTGAATATTTGCTCCTTCCCTCTTTGTCTTCCCAAATCAAGTCTTAGTTAAAGTTTGGAAGATCTGGATAAGCTAGTAATTTTTCAGCTATTTGGCCAAAACACAACTATGGATGAGAGAAAACGCTGTGGGAAAGCATCTCTGAGCTTGGAAGACACTGGGAAACTCTGGCAGTGCTGTGGGAAAGCTCAGTCACTTGAGATTTCCAGACATAAGTTTAGATACACTTTAAAACATTGAGGGTGCAGCAGAGAAAGAGGTAGGACAGACTCAAACTGAACAGACTCAGGATCAAGGGGAATAACCTGGAAGTTCAGTAAAAGCCTGGGGAAAGTGAATTGCCGTGTGAATGGATGTGTAGCATTAGAGACAGGCAAATACTTGATTCAAACTGAGCAACTTTACTTAAAGCATCAGGAAAGGTGAGATAATAGGCCCAGTTTGGTTTAGAAAGAATCGATCAAAGTTTCACTGAGACAGAGAGGAAAAAACCCAACACTGTTTCCTCAAAAGACTTCTTCCTTAAAACAGCTCACCTACAGCTAAGAATATTCAGGGCAACGTAGATGAGTGTATTAGAAAGATGCTACCCAAGGTCACAAACACGGGAAGAACCTGAATAACTGACTGCAGAGTCTGAGCCTGTAGTCACAGGACACAGGAGAACAGCTTCAAACTGACAGGGAGTAGATTTAGATGGGATATGAGGAAAAAATCCTTCCCTGTGAGAGCAGTGAGGCCCTGGCTCAGGTTGCCCAGAGAAGCTGTGGCTGTCTCATCCCTGGAAGTCTTCCAGGTCAGGTTGGATGGGGCTTGGAGCACCCTGGGATAGTGGAAGGTGTCCCCTCTGAGGCCCTCCTAAAGTTTTCCTGCTCCCAGCAATCTGCCTTTGGGAGCAGCTGGTGCTGCTCAGTGGCGCCCTGGTGCCCTGGTGCTTGTTGGGAGACATGAACTGTGAGATGATATCCTGCTAAAGCTGGATTAAGAGAGGCTTTGGGGTCTGGTGGGACATGTGGAGCAAGAGTCTGGATTCCCTACACATGGCAATTTATTTTTCCCCCCTGTGCCTTTCTAAAAATTACTGGCTCAAATACCAGGATTATATATCTTGCATTTTGGGGGGTTCCAAAGCCACTTCAATTTATTTCTCATATTGGAAACAGTGCTATTTTAATGAAAAGAGCCAAAATTGAGATACTGAAGTGTTTCAAACACTGAGCATTACAACACTATACTTCCAGGAACGGGCTGACAATCACAGTTGCATAAAATGGGGATTTAACTCTTTTGTAGCAGCTTCATAACTGAGCAGTAAAATGAGAGGAAAATCAGTTTTCCTAAGGAGCTGGCACAGAATATTTAGCTGCTGAAAGGGCTTATTGTAGAAAATATATTTACCGGAGAGAAAATGAAGTCTGGAAGAGAACCAGCTCTGGTCTGAATGAATTTGAAAAGGCTCTTTCATTGCCTATGCAAGTTTAGTCTGTAAATCAAAATTATTAGGGCTTCATTTTTAAATTTTATTTCTTAACTGGGAGGAGGACCTGCTGCTAAAAGAAGGCAACATGGATTTAATGGGCTCGTTTGTTGAAAGCATGCAATTACAGCCTGAGCAAACTGCAGGCAGCACACAGACAATGGGAGCAGGAACCCTCCTGCCCTCCCAGCCACACACAGACACACAGACTGCACTGAGAGCCACAGAGCTTTACCTTTCTGGAGCTTGGATGCATTGTCCTGTATCCAGCTGAAAAGATTGGCAAAGTCACAGTCACAGACCCAAGGGTTGCCCTCCAAGCGGATGGTCCGCAGGGAGGGCAGCGCTTCCAGGGCTGCCACGTTTAGGCTCTGTAAGTTATTGTCATTCAATTCTAACACTTGGAGCTGGTCCAGGTTCTCAAAAGCAGCCTCATCCACATCCACCAGGTTATTGTTTCCAAGGCTCAATTTTATCAGTTTCTCTGCTGATTTGAATATCCCAGCATCGAGCTGTGTTAAATTATTGTAGCTTAAGTCTAAATACACCAGTTTGGTAGAACTGCTAAAAGTGCCCTCTTCTAAAGAGGTGAGGGAGTTATTCCTGAAGTCCAAATAGACTAGATCTCCATAAAATATAAAGAAGTCAGCTGGTATTGCCTGAATATTGTTATCAGCTATAAGAAGTTTCCGTACATCCAGTGGAAAGGGATTAGGAACACTTGGGAGTCCTTGATCCCGGCAGTCTATGGTGTGGTAGTCCATACAGCTACAGACAGCAGGGCAAAGATGACCCCCAGGCAGGAAAAGCAGGCAGGCAAAGCCAGCAAAAGGCAGGAGGCAGGAAGGAAAGCATGGCAACATCGTCAAGGATCTGAAGGCTGTGATGAGCAGCACTTCTAGGAGAAAGACATTTTGCTCAGCTGAGCAGGAGTGCCTGGTACTTGTGTGTGTGTGTGATTGTATCCAGGAGATCATATATCATCACAGATCCGATAGCAGCAGTCTGGAGGGGGAGGGAGGAGAGAGGGAGGGAGGCAAATGTGAGGATTTACACTGTCAGAATATTATGATGCTGTACAGCATGAGGAAAGCGATGATTGGGTACACGGAGGATCTTTCAAAGGACTCCCTTGCTTTTGTGAGCTAAAAAAAGCCCAGAGCCTGTTTGAGTATTTGCTGTATATTCCAGCAAAGGGGAAATCACACCTGATCCTGTGACTCTGACAGCAACAGCTTCTGCTTAAAAAGCCCTTCAGGTAAAAATCCTGATGAGATCACTTACTGTGTCTTAGCAGGAGCCTCCATCAAGGTGACCAACAGCTGTGGAAATGCAAGGGAGGGTCAGGCAGTGTCCTGGATGCCTGCTAAGGACAGTTTTCCCTGTTATCTGTAAAAGAGGGAGCAGAAGGGGGGAGCCCAAAGACAAGGAACGCTGCTTTGTGCTGTTTCTGGATTCCTCAGCTGTTAGAGCAAGCCTGTTCACATTATCTAAATATGACTCAGTGTCTTTTAACCAAGAAAAATAACCTACAGCAGCAACAAGGAATATGATCTCCAAACTGAGGGGCTTTTCCCTCCTGTTTTAATGACCCAAAAAGCTACTTTCTACTACAGCACCAGTAATGTCCGTTGGGCCACATAAAAGTGCAAAATGTGGATCATATCTTTAGCTGGTTAAAATTGAACTGATTTTCTTCATTTTAAGGGGGTTGAAATATTTGACAGTAAAACTGCCTGTCTCCTATGGGACAGCAGAAATTATTTTGCAACAAGGCATCTGTGTTTTCCTGACATCCTCAAACCCACATCCACAAAGGCAAGTCCTCAGCCAGCTACACACTTAACTTTTAACTCCATCTCTCCCTCTTTGTGCAGGGTGTATAAGCAGACAACGGGACTGGAGAGCTGGGGTCACACCTATGGGCTGTGATGGAAGATTTTTCTAGAGACAGATGGTGTTTGGGTGCTGTGGTGGAAGATTTTTCTAGAGACAGATGGTATTTGGGTGTGTTTATCCTGATGAGAAGAGCACGAAGTCAAACACCTTTGGCAAGTTCATTCTTAGGTCAAAGAGAGGCCAGAAATCTCGATTTGAGGTCATATTTCATAACTGAACTCAGAGTATCTTTCATCCAGAACAGGGCACAAAAATTTCCTTCTAAGACAGCCTTTCCTCCAAGATACCTGTGCCTGAACTCAAACAATGAAAGCAGTATCACTCACCTCTCCTTTAGTACATACCTAGAAACACTGAACTTCTGGGAGGAAACAAAGAAAGAGCCACACTGTTCTCAATAGCACCACTGACAGAAAAAGATGAGATGGGCACAGATTGAAAACCATCTGAACACATGGAAACACTTCTCTTACTGTGAGGGTGGCCAGGCTTCCCAGAAAGGTTGAATATCACCACAAAACCCAACTGGGGACAGCACTGGGTAAACTTGCTCTGACTGCTTGAGCAGGGGACTGGACAAGCTGATTTCCAGAAGTCCCTTCCAACCTCAGCATTTCTCTGCACTGCTCTTGGGAAATGAACATGCCAAGATTTATACCTTTGAGCACCTCTCTCACATTTTGCAGCACACCTTGTTTCTAATTCATAAGTCTTTTAGCTAAACCACCTTGAGACAGCCTCTAGATCTCTCCCATAAAGACACATCCTGCTCCAGGTGCCTTTCATGTCTTAAATTACTTTGAAAACACCACCCAGAAAGAAATGGGCACAGCTGCCTCTATAAATCACCAGGGCAAAGCCCAGATAAATTCCTGAGGTGATTACTTAAAATATTTACCTTTAAATTACAGAGGAGGTCGCAGTTTTACAGGCTACCTCCAATTTGAAAAACCCAAACATGCAAAATAACTCTTGTGGTCAGGATTCACTGAACTGGCATCAACAAGTAACTGCAACTGGTATTTCTCATGTAGAACTGATGCTTTTTAAACTCTTAGGGCTGTATCTTGCAAACAATTGCTCCTGCTGCAATCTACTGGTTTTCTGCCCCTTATTTAGCTAAGGCTTTATGTCAGAGATAAAGATGTTTCTAACACAGGAAAACAGAACTGATTTGATATCTTTAGCAATGTAATTTTATATGGAGAGATTCAGCTTTCTATTAAGAGCAGGTATTTATTCACAGGATTTAAGGGTCTCTGTGGCTCCTCTTCTGCAGACCCCCCTTTTTCTATCAAGTGCATGGAATCAGGATGTGACATTTTCATTTCCAAGATGCCTCAGCCTTCACAGATGGGAGACTACAGACAATAAGGCATAATTTGTGAAAGTTCCAAGAACATGTTAGTGGCAGGGGTAGGAAGAGGACTCAGCTTCCCTAAGAATTCCGCCAGCCCTTGCTAAAACTACCACTCCTTTCTGTACAGACCAGAGCTTCCTTTTGCTCAGCTGCTCACCTGTATCCCTTACCCGTTACCCCTGTCCCCAGCCCCACCCTCCCAGCATATTCTGCACACTCGTTTGCAGCTGGCAATGTCTGCACAGAGCATGTGGAGCTCTCTTGGCTGAGATCTTTGAGAAGGGGTTGGCAGGAGATGAGGGATTACTATCAGGCTCTGGATATTTTGGGATAGGTATCCCATAGGTTTGTGAAGCATCAGCCCTGCTCTCACAACACCCAGGGAAACGGACTTTCTCTGCCAATGTGTGACAGCTCTGATCTTCTGCTGCACAAGCCCAGCTGCAGTGCCTGCCACGGGCTGATGCCCTTCTATGCTGCCTTTGATTTCAGAGACTTTCTTCCTGACCCATCTTTCTCTGTGTAACACTTCCTGTTTAATTTTCTCTTTTTTAGCTTCTGCTTATTTCTGTTTCTCAGCTGTTTCCCTCACAGCACAGAAATTCTCTTGAATCTTTTTGAAGCTTCATTCACTTGCCAAACATTTTGTGCAGTTTTGACTAGCATGAAGAAGGCAAAGCTTTCTATCTAAAAAATATTAAAGCTTTACTTTTTAAAATCATGTATTTGCATCAGTCAGTGACAGTAACCTGGGGGTTTGGCTGTGATGAGCTGAGTGCACAGCACCCTCTTGTGCCCTCGGACACTGGCCAGCCACAACTGCTCTGCTCCCTTCTGGTGAACTGTTAGCAAGTTTTACCATATTTCTACAGTTTGCCTGTCTCTCAGGTTCCCTTCTTCCTCTTCCTATTAAAGAAACCCCAATCAGTCTGTATAAGAAAATAGGAGACATAAATCAGGTGGTGTTCTTATGTGCTTCAACTGACACTGTGGTAAAACACAAAATTGCTCCAGTAAGTAGTCTCAGAAATAAAGGGTTTTTATAATCTGTGCTTCTTCAGTGCTTCCAAGCAAAGGCCCACAACTTTTCCACCTTTTTTCATACTTCCAGTTCTAGATTTTAGTTCACACAAATTTGAAAAAGCACAAACTTCCCAATTAGAAATTGATGCCCAACAAAAAACCCAAATATTCTTCTTCCACACAGGTGGGATCCCACATTGATTGAATTTTGACTTTCAGCTGATTTATCTGTGATTCTGCCTTCCAGGCCCCCCTAACAGGACATGATGAGTTTGAAAAACATACTTGTAAATCAGGGTAACAATTCCAGTTCCAGTTCTAGCTGTGGAGGATTTTGTTTCAAATCAAAGAAGGAAAACCAATTTCTCTCCACACCTCCCAGTAGCAGGAGTTGGATAAGCACAACAGTAAGCAGGCTTTGGGCTAAAACCAATTTTATATGGATTTCCATTCTTCAATTTTTTTATTCAGGATACTACCAGGAGAAACCTTGAAAAGAAAAGGCAGTGACAAGCCACACTGGTCCTGGATCCTTAGCGTGCTCGCAGTACCGTATCGCATCAAGCAGCAAGAAACTAAGAGGAAAAATATTCGCTTCTGACAGAGTTTCCATCTTTCCCTTGGAAATTTCCAGCACTCCCCTTAAAAGTGCTCAAAACTTCCCCAAATAATTTGAGTAAAGGAGTTAAAAAGAAAGAGCAATCACCGTGCAGACACACGTGAAGGATTCGGATCTCAGCCAGTAAATCCTTCCTTACAAGAGACTTGAACTGAAAACTGTCCATCCTCATGCACATTTTTGAGCAGCTAATTGAGCATATTTTTCCATGAAGGAAGTTATTATTTCAGGCTTATGCTTCATTGATTTAAGGCACATGTCATGGCCAGGCTGCAGTACCAGGTGCACAGAATGATGGCAAAGGGTTTTCCTCCTCATTATCAGACATCACAAGGTGTCCTGGGCACCACTGCTTGAGCCTGAGTGACCAACAGTATATTAATCAATTCAGCAAGCACTGAAACCAAGTGCTAAGCAGCATCTCTGAACAGAAATCCCATTTTTATTCAGATCTTTACCATTTTGGCTTTAGTGTTATTCTCTTTTCTTTTGAGAAAATTTTTCCCCTGCTCTGACTGGGCAGTTTTATGAATGCAGCCAAGGGGTACCTCTGGGCAGTTTTCCCTCTGATCTTACATCTAAAAAGAACTGAAAAAGCAAAAGTCTTAAAATTTATGAGATGGTAGAAACTGTGAGCTCAAGCTTTGTGTTACATCTGCCCAGTCCTTCTCTGCTGCTCCTGCTGCTGCTGTTGCTGTGTCACTGGGAGGGAAATTGCATCAAAGTTAATCAGCGTGGCAGCAGCAATGATCGAATCTGAAAACTTCAGACACTGAGGTTCGGTAGCCAAATGAGACCAGCCTAAACCCATCAAAAGACTTCCATCATCTGCCCCAGACAGCGTGGCTTACACAGACATGGTCACTCCCTTATTGTAAAGCATTCACAGTCACTAAATGCAGTCACGAGAGATGGAAATGCGTGAATTATATTTCCTTTTTCCCTCAGGAATGAGTTTGTATCCAGCTGCTGCAATGTAATCTGCTTGGCCTCTATATAGTTTATGCACTGGTCCGCAACTACCAGAGCTTTAAGCAAATTAAAGGCAACTAAAAGTCCTTCTAAGATGCTGACAGAGATATGCTCACGTTTATCCACTGCTACTGACGTAATGAAAGGAAAGGTGGCATCAGGATTCCTCTCAAATCACAGAATCACAGAATCATCTCAGTTGGAAAAGACCTCTGAGGTCATATTGATTTGGTCAGGTTTACCAGTGGGTCTGTCGAGATCTGAAAAACCTCATGGACATCAGAGATCCAAGATTTTCTAAAAGCTCAAGAATTTCTATAATAAAAATTACATAAGAAATCCAACACAGGATTTGTTGAGGAAAATTTATGAAAGTCAGTGGCTTTAAAGCAGCAGCTGGAGCTGAACACAATGTTCATATCTGAAACTTGTTTCAACCTGCACCTTTTTTGAGCAGTGAAGCTGAAGAGAGAAGGACGTTTGAGCAAATTCTCAATGCCTCAAGATGCCACAGAACTTAATCCAGCTCTGATGCAAAGTTTAATAGACTGGATTTTTTAACCCATGATTGCCATCATAAACATGGTCTATTTGCTTCAAAAGACAGGAAACTAATAACCCTTGGGAATTGCCTTCCTCCTGATCCTTCTCTCCAGCCCTTCTGGAGGGAACAACTGCTGAGCACCCACCAGAGCACTCGGAGGCTGAGCAGAGGGCAGAGCATCACAAAGGAGAATGTTTCAGCAGAAAGGAGGGAAGTTCTCCTTTGCTGTAAGGAAGGAAAAACAGAAATTGTTTTGAAATATCTGCAAACCAAGTTTGTATTCTTTCAGGAGGAAGTGTATAGCTTTAATTTGTCCTCTCTGCCACCTAGAAAACCTCTTGGGGAGTTCGTTCTGTTCTAAGGAACAGCAAATGGATTTACAGCAATTAAAGCAGTTGACAAATAATGTTTATAAAAATGACACATGAACATTGTCTGAGTATAAAGCCCCTCCAGATCATGAGGCCTGCATGATCCACCAGAGACTGTAAAAAAACACAAAACTCAAAAAACCCCCAAACAAACCCCTCAACAACTAAAAGAGCCCCAAAACAAACCAAAAAAGAACTCAAATTAATTTTTTGATTAACAGTGTAACATTGATGGGCTAAATTTTAGACCAAAGAGGATGGTGCACTTGAGAGGCCTTTATGCAAATTAACACCAAACATACACCCAGCAAGAAAAGTTCCATTTACAAAGGTACTGATTTTATTGGAGGTCAAGGTCTTTTAGTGACTCCTCAGCCTGCTTTGATAAGGGAATTTCACAAAGACATTCTGTGAAATATCTGCTGTGGCTGTATTTGTTTAACTTATATGTGGTACAAGCTAGTCACAACAGGAGTTAAAACACAGGCTGGATCATCTAAATCTTTTTGTAATGCAGAGAAAACAACCCCAAGTCAGTCATTATACTGCTTTCCCTTCTCTCTTATTGACTGTTGCTGCCTACGCCGCATGGATTTAAATATGCAGAAAGCATGTTTGTGTCAGTGGGAATTCCAAGCATCAGCTGAGAGGCAGAAATAATGGAAATAATTATTACACCCTTCTCTGTTGCCCTTTACCATAAAATAAAATACTTCATGAAAAATATAATTAAGTTCTTAAAATATCAGACTACTTTCAAAATAGGACTTGAAAACTGCCCTTTGAAGTGCATCTCATACTCACTAAATTACGTGCACCATTCCCAGAAGTGCACAGTTCCAGATTTTACAGGTTAATTCTGGACAACTGGATTTCTGCAAAATAATTACTGCAAAAAAAATGCATCCATCTCTGCCCTGGAACTATAGATCACTCAGGAATGCAAAGGGACAACCAGAAGTAGATTAGGACTTGAGGCAAGATGAGGAACACGAGACTTGGGACCCTGTTCAAATGGAAGTAGTCACAGGATGAGAGTGTGCAAATGTGTGTATGTGGCCATGGGCCCTTACACTTGAACTTCAGAGCTCTGTCTGTGGGCAGATCTGTCATCCTTTTTAATCCTATATTAAATAAATCAAATTCCCACTCTAAAGTCAAGAATTCCCAGGTTCTTTTATACTACATGAAGAACAAACCCAAACAAAACGGTGACAGAGATCCTTGAACCAATGGGATGAAATCCCCTGGTGCAAAGGACTTGTTTCTACCTTTGAAGTATAAAGTAAATGCTGAAAACGCCCCCTGCACTTTACTGTATGCAAAAAAATGTCTTCAAGATGACAAAAACTCATTATAGTTACCATATATATAACTGAGGCATCCACAGTCCTGTTCATGGCAGATGATCCTGGTTGTTCACTTATCTTCACTCTAAAGGGACCTTTCTATCCTCTTAAAAGTTTCTCTGGCTGTGCAGAAGTTGAGTGTCCCTCAGGGAACGCAGCAGACCTTGACTTGATGCCTTCTGACATCTCACTCGCCCTGTTAATAAGCTGGGTGAGATGTCAGGTGGAATCTCATCAGCGAGAGCAGCAATGCCCGAAGGAGCCATGTGGAGCCCCACGATGCTGCCTCTGGAGCTGCTTTTTACAAACATGTTGATAACCAACGCTAATTATTACGAGTAGCTTTCATAATTGCCTCAGAAACCACTCACCACTCTGGCAACAGACTGGGGGGACTTCTCTGGTACTTAGTGATATAAAAATAACCTCCCAAATTTTATTGCAGTCCCACTTGGAGTGATGCTAGCTGCTCAAACACAGGATTTTTCCGCCTGTGTAGTGGTACTACAGTGGCATGTAGTAGTTTAAATACTGGAACTTCAGTAGGACCCTTGGTATGGGGAGAAGGAGGTGCCTTAGCGCCCAGGAGTTGTCCCACAGTGCCCTGTGTCTGTTTCATGGCTGTAATTAATGCCTGGATAAACTCCTTCATACATCTGCTTATACTGCCTCCTACAATTCTGGGGTCTGCCTCATTTCAAAGATACTAAAGCTGAGTAACATCACCAAAAGAAGGCAAAACACAGAATTTCCTCCTTGGGAATGCTAGCGAAGTTAATGGGCACTGTGCAGTGTTGTTCTCAGGCATCACAGCCTGAGATGGTTCTAAATATTTTTCTTTTTTTCTTTAGTAGCATAAAAAATAAATCCATCTCACAAGAAAGGAATAAGTGAAGTCTCTTAAATCTCGAATTTGAAGGGAACATAGAAGAAAAAGTAAGTTTGCTTCAGGCTCTTGTAAATTTTTCAGGAAGTTAATGGCACAAAAAAGGAATATGGTAAAAATATTGTCCATGTGGCAACATGTGGAATGCACTCTCCATTTTCTCAGGCAGTGCTACAAGCAAAAAGACATTTTTAGGGATTGTAGAATGGCTACAGACTGAAAATAGAACAACCGAAAATGTTTAACAAAACACATTCAATAAAAAAATTAAATGGAAAATTACTTTTAGTTGTATTGTTATTCTTGGGTCCCTAAAGGTAGGACCTTTCCTTTCACCAAAATGACATAAGAAGTCTCATATTATCCAGAAGAGCAACTTTCCTCTGGCTACTATCCCTGTCAGGTATTACATGCTATTCCATGGGATAGTCAGAGGAACAGAGTTAAAAATTGTACCAATAAGAAATGTTTGATGCCCAGTTTTTGAGTAAGATGAATTAGTCACTTGTGATGCTAAAAAAATTTCATCCAATAAAGGATTAGTTAATGCAAATATTCAAGAAAGCCCTAATGATTTTTAGTTTGTTTTTAGACTTGTCACTTTTCAGAAAATCCAGTTTACTGCAACATCGTCACCGGTAAGGTGGCACCGGGTATCACTCAGACCAGACACCTCATTGCTCCTTTTCAAAGCCCTCTCTGGTCCTGTGGCACATCATTACTCCCTGCAGTGACAGGGGCCAAAGCAGGAGGCAGGGGCACCAGTGAGCCAATAATTCCTGAGCTCTTGGGAAGATTTATGTGCACACAGCTTTATGCGACATAAATGTTCTATACATTAATGAAGTACAAGTCAAGCTCTGTGGATACACATTCTGAGGTAAAAAAATCCATCTCTAAGCCAGAGTTTTAGTTTACTTTGACTTACACTTACAGAGTAATACCTCGGGGCCTCAGTTTTCCCTTTTCTAAACAGGGGAAGGGGTAAAACTGCTCTCAGACTTATGGGCCATAATACAAGATATTTAGATCTAAGTCACTTGTTTTAGGAGTAATCTTGTTTGCTCTGAAAGATACTGAATTTTCTGTCATGCTCGCAGGCGATTAAAATTGTTAATATTCTTTGTACTTGGTGTACAGCTGCCTACACCTACAAATCCATGAATCATGGTCCTCTAATTCAGTTTCCTGCAGTGAAAGCAAGATATTATTAACATTCCAATTAAAAAAACCCTCTTAATTCAGTGCTTATATTTAATGAATTGATTTATAGAATAGAGACAGTGTTGGCACTGGAGACAGAATATGCAATACTTATTTCCACGCCTATCTACTGTATAACCTTGGGAAAGTCACCAGAGTGCTCAGCACCTCGGTTTCCCCACCATTTCATATGGAAATAACTCGAAGCAGCAACAGGATGGAGCTTTAAAGTTAAATGGTGTTCACTGCAAAAGCTTTCAGTATTTCCATGTTAAAAGGCCCTGGCTTTTAAATATTTATTTTTTAACAACACAATAGTGCCTTGATCTGAAAATGTGTGTAGATGGCTTGGGGCTATTAAAGTGCTGAGCAGGCCTCCAAGAGTGAAGCTATCTCCTTCTCCTTTGTGTCCCAGGATTAGTTTATGCAAGAAAGGTCTTGCAAATACAGAGCAGAGCATAAAACATTCATTCCCTAATTTAAGGCATGAATTAACTTACCCCTTAGATGGGAAAATCCTGCATTTAAACTTCCTTCCCTTGTCTCCCTGGACTGACAAGCTGCTGTCACACAAAGTGATCCCAGGCAGTGGTTTGAGTAATGCAAAGATAAGGTCTATCTTTGTGAACTCCTCTAAATCGTACTCCTCTATGTCCACCTTCTCCTCACAGACTGGGACTAACCATTCTCAAGTCATCATTTCATTTTATCCAGACATAAATGATTTATAGTGTAGTCCAGAGAAAAGTCAAACTCTGAATCTGGTCATTGTTTTAACTATGATGAAGATTCATTAAATTTTTTTGTGTCCTCTGTTGCTCTTGCTCCCCTTGCTATGACACTTATTCACTTTATTTTCCAGGAAAACAGTGCAATATTATAAACATTTGGCAGAAATGTTTGTAAAGCCATGCTCTTAGTCTAGTATTTCTCCTAGACAAAACATTTGCAGTAGCAGCTGAGACCCTTTGTTAAACTCACTGGTATAGAATTTCATTTTAAGAGATTGCAGTACATGATTCAGCGACACGTCAGTGCAATAATATGTGAATGAATCCAGACTTTGCAAAATAGCTGAAACACCCATGATCTCTGCCCTGATTTCAATGCTTGGATTCATTTTTAGTTGAGGTGTGCTTTGCTCCTTAATAGAATTCTCTGGATTGCTGCTCCCTGTTGATGGGGTTGCCAGTCAAAATGTGAGTTGGGGTCACCATGACTGTCACTTGAGACAGCTTCTGGTTTCTATGCTGCTGCTGCTTGAAGATGTGGCAAAAAAATTGCAGCTCAAACCTTACTTGTCTGGAGCATATTTCTCAGCTCAAATTCCTCACTGGGATTAGGGAAACGGTGGAATCCAGCCCTGCACTGAAGGAATTTCATCCCAGCCAGGACCTGTGAACATCTTACTCCCTCTCGTGGCGGCAGGTACTGTGGAAATGGGCTTTTTTTGTTTATTCAGTTACACTGTTTGCAGATAAATCCCAGTTGCAGTCAGGAAGGGCCACTGGAAAACACCACTCTGCACTTGCTCCTTCCCCATATTTCTGCTTCTCCAACCCCACATGGACCTGCTTTTCTGTCCCTCCCTTCCCTCCTCCATTTGAAACACAACTATTCTTTCCACCAGCCTTTGTTCATTTGTGCCCTTCCTCCACGAAGCTGCTTATTCTTGGGAACATGCTTTGTACGCAGAAAGGGAAAGAAACCACATTATTTTATACGTGATTCTTCCCTAAAATCAGAGTTGAAATGAGAGTTTTTTCATGGAACTTCATGGGGGTAATATGTGTCATTTATTCATCCATGTGCATTTCATTTCTTCTCAAAGACTCGCGAGTTCATTCAAAGCACAATTAGTCATTTAACGAAGAACTGGCTGTGCCCTTATACAGTGTGTGCCTTGGTCCCTCTCCCTGTAAACCCAGACAAGTCCTGCCACACCTTGAAGGTGTCCAGATAGCTCCTGGCTGGCTGTTAGGACACAGCATGGCTTCAAATAGTCCAGGGACTGTCCCAGGTTCTGCTGAAATTCCCAGCAGGTGTGATCTCAGTCCCCTAGTCAGGATTTCAACATCTCTTGCTGAATTTCCAGCACGCTATGACAATGTGTATTTAAAAAAATTAGGGCATGTAAATTCTTACTGACAGGCATTTGCTTTATCTGTATAAGCTCACTATCAAAGCAGTGAAAGCCTCTGAAAGTATTAACATAGGACCATTCTGCAATAAATGAGACTGAGTACACAGGCTGTGTATTCTCCCTCCTTCTGGCTCCACCGCTGTGTTGCTTTCCTTATATAACTGTACAAGTTAAAAAACACTCCTGACCTAAGAAAACCTACGTCAACCTCATAATTTTTTGTTAAATACATGGTGGTCAGTGACAGGTTTAAAAGTAGTAGGGAGTGGGCATTCCATATTTAACTCTGAGTCACTCCATTGTATGTCACGTAGAGACAGCTGCTGGCAGGCTTTGAGAAGACTTTTTCTGGATAAAGTACTCACTGACAGAAATCCCAACTCCAGCGTGTCCTGAGGAGTATGTCCACTCCCTACAATCAGCTCTTAACCTGTTGAACTCCATGAAACTTATGTTTCCAGGACCGTGTCCCCTGAGAATTTCTCTGTATCTGGAGAAAGCCTCCTTGAGAAAGCAGCTGAAAGCTCTGGTCCAGAGTCCTTAAAAACAACCAGCACTCACATCCTCTCGAGAAAGGCACTGCAGACCATCTACCAAATGTCTCCTACTCCCTTCATACCTGTGTTTTGCTTCAGGTGGGCAATGGTGTTATCTTAAATAAAAAATATAGTTCAGGTTTTTGTGTTAAACAGGCCAAATTCATCTGCTTCTCATGAAAAACCTTAAAATGTGAACAAAATCCAGTTTCAACTTTGAAACTTCAACATCAGATGACAAACATTGAAATATCATAGAGAAATCTTCACATTTTACGTAGACCAACTTGCTCTACATAAAACTACTGTGCAGCCCTCTGTGCCCTTTCCCTCCCCCAGCACATCTTAATCGGTTCTTTTCAGGACTGACTAAAATGCCATCATGGAGAACAGCAACTTGTACAAAGAATATCTGCCCATAAATCTCATATTAAACTATTTAAAGTGTAGAGATTTGATTCTTTCTCTTTAAATGCATTTATTTTGAGAGTCAATTCAATACATCTAGGTTTCCTGGCTAGGAGGGCACCTGGCTGCCTCAGAATTTCTGTCTCTCCATCAGCCTCCTGTACAGCCTGGAGGCACTGACTCAATGTGTGCCCATTTCTCAGATCCTAAAATATTTTTGGTTGCCTCTATGCCCCATAGATTGGAGGGCTGGCTTGTGAACACTGGTATTTATTGATTTTGGTGAAACTGATTTATATCAGCTGAAAATGCAGCCCCATCTGTAAAACGACTGACAAATATCATTACTATTGCAGCTTAAGGACTCCAACCTCAAGCATTGTTGCAATTTTCTCATTCACAATCTCTCTTCTCCACATCTGACAGCTTGGGCTGCTCACAGCTCTGTGCATTTATTATACTGTCAGGAGCACAGATGGTCAAGGAACATTGATTTATAGCTGCTCATCTTGAAAAAGCTGCACAATATGCATATTTGAGTTTGTCAATACTGAGACCAGTCCCTTCCTATAGGACACATTTTACTTTTTATTCTTTTATTAACATGTCTGACTTCACATCACAAGCAGTCTCCCTGTCAGTCAGGAAAGGCTGCCTGAAACACAGACACCTTCCAGTTCTCCCATTCCCTGACACCTGCCCAATGAAAAACTTCAGGATTGCCATTTTAGCAGCTAGAGGCTACTAGGTGTTCTCATCCCTTGCATTCCAGAAATCAGAAACTAAACCTACAGTGACTCAAACCCAAAAGCTACAACCAAGTGACACATCTTTAAGGACTGTGCAAATCAGTGCCAGGATTTGACCTCTAACAATTTGGGAATAAGGGAAGGTAAAAGCAATTCCTGAAGGCAAGGATCTGTCGTTCTGCAAAAGCCGTCTGCAATCCCACTCAGCACAATCTGCTGGAAGATCACCTCACTGTAAAGCAAAGTTGCCTCATGGAAAGCAGATAACAAAAATTGGAGCTATCAGCTGGGGATTCCTCCTCTTTCAAGTAATTGAGCTTTTCTTCAGACTGAATTGGGTGTTTCTGTATTTCAGTACCTGCCAAAAAGGGTGGGTTTGGCTGCAAAGGGAAAACAGGAAATGGCTTGAAAATTAATAAAGCTTGCAGAAAACAGCTTTTATGCTTCTGACCAAATATTGCGGGGCCCACAGCTGCCCCCAGGGTACAGAAACAGGAAATTTGGCAACAGAAAGAGACAGTATTTTTTTGAGTTTACAGAGCACATTTGTAAAGGATGTCATCAAATGGAATGCTTAATTTACACTTCTCTAGTGTTTTTACTGAAAGAGTAGGAAGGGAAATACAAGTTTACTTTCTATGTATTGGAGATGTTGTAAGCTAGGACTTCACTTGTCCGGTGATGATGGATGTGATGGTTCCATGGAAAGAGAAATTTTAGCAGCACATGGAGCTGAACATTCATGAAAAATTCTGTAATAAGTCAGGCAGAAGCCAGGACATTCAGATGTGTCCCCATGCTACAACCCCTGCCCACTTGTGAGACTTTTTGGGACTGTAGAAGGATAACAGGGATATTCCTCTATGGAGAGACGAGACATTTGTGTGCCCTTCCTAGTGCGTGTTTAGAGAGAATTCATCCTTGTGTGTTACTTTGGTCTACATGGCGGACATTAAACCGAGTGTGGATGATCATGTTCCCATCTTACGGGTTATTTACGTGAAGTCAAAGCCCTTTTGTAACAGGGGGAATCTCTGATTGAGTTCAACCCCTGGGTTCATACAGCGACACTGACTGAGTCAGGGGAAAACATCCTCCCACACAGCTTTGCCCATGAGGCAGAACACGTTGCAGGATACAGTCACCACTTCTCTACTCCCCCAGCTCTGGTTCAGTCCTTGCTCTCACTGAACCAGAGACAGTCTAAGCCTCTCACAAGACTCTGCAAACCACTGATACAATGAGATGGAAAGAACGGATTATGAAATGAAAACATAAGTGCTGTGTGTACTCAAGATCCTTTCCACCTCCTCCCCTAAACCATGGGGATTGAAAACACAGACCTGCCTGGCAAAAAAAGAGAAAGAGTGACCCATGGACTCATATCCTGGCAATTTGTGGGAATTGTCATAACACACCCAGACCAAATTACAACATCCCTGCGCAGACCTAACCCGCATTTCATGACAGCATTCGAGCACATGTACAGATCCACTGTCAGGCAGCACAGACACACACTCAGGTATGTGCTCACTGCTGTCCTGACACAGGCACAGGACTAAGTGCCACTTGAAATGCAGATGAATCATTAAATCAGAACCTGTGAATAACTCCTTTGTTGTCACAGAATCTATTGGCTTAACAGAATTACAAACTAGTGAACCACCGTTTCATTAAACCCCCTTAATTTGGTACAGTTCAGAGAAAACTGCTCCCTCATCTCCCTGGATCCATCCCCTCTCCCAAGGGTGTACTGGCTCCTCTGAAAGAATTTTGTTGGTGTTTTCACTCAGAGGGCTCAGCAGTGTCTCCCACCTGTAATCTCCTTACACAGCAACATGCTGTCCCTACAAAGGCAAGTTCCTGCCCCTGCTGTCCTTCAGGAACAATTCCATCCCAAGATGACAATTACTAAGACATTTCTAGCTTTTGCTCTAACTTATTTTGCATTTGTGGGCACATTTCTTGCCCTTTGTTGCACTACGATACCGTTAAAGAAGCTAATTTTATTAAATTCTTCATAGCTCAACAGATTTATCTGAGGAGTTTTCCTTTCAGGAACAGGCTGGAGCAGGAGAAATAGGCTGGTATAAGAAGAAACTATTCCTTATTGGGAAGAATAATAAGAGTATTAAAAAGTGTTGGAGAAGCCAGTGGAACTTGGATATCTCCAGCTCCTGAAGGTTCAAGTGTCTCAACTCTATACCCAGAATACAGCACAGTTTAATGGGAGAATTTATTTAATTCAGCAAAAAGCTTCTCCTTTAGAAAGACTCATTCCTAACATGAGACAAATTTGTTTATATGAATAATTATAAAAGTAAAAGGTCTTCTGAATACTCTTGAAAATTGAATGAAATTCTGTAAGTCCCTTCTTTTTGCTCCTGTTGAGAATTTGTTAACATTTAAAAGTCACTGTTTGTTCCGGTTTGTCTTTCATACTGTACTGCATTAATTTTTTGTTCTGAAGATACATACAGAATTCCAAACATTCCATTCTGATAAGGTAAAAAAGTATTTGTTTCAATCTTTCAAAATGAGTTCCATTAAAACTGACATACTCCCCTAGCAAGCTTCAGTTTCCTATGAGAAACATTTCCCCAATAAGCAAACATTCTTTTAAATGAATTTGAAGCAGAGTTATGAAGAAATAATTAATCCCAGATTTTAAGATGCTGAAAGTTAGTACATGGCAATATTTATTTTGCTGTTTCGCTGAAGACAATCAGCCAATATTGCCTGTTGTTTCTTTGCATTGGCACCAACTGTTCTCATCCTACATTCCTTTTCATCACAAAGAACACAACTATAGCACCATAATTGATAGCTAAGAACTTCCTTTGGCACCTATCACTTCCAGAAGGAAAGAAAATCCCTATGGAAGGTGTTGCATTCCCCATCTGCAGCCCTTTTTACATCACTGCTTAAGTTTAGACGTGCTTTGGGCCTTTATACCACCAAGTGTTGTGGGGTCTTTAATGACAGCTCTGACTCATATTCCCTGAGCAAAACAATCCAGCCCTGGTTTAGGGGTTTCTTTTTTTGTTTGGTTGTGGGGGGGTTGTGTGTGTGTATTTAGAAAAAGACAGAGTGGGGCAGAGGTTATTCTACAACTGTGGTCAGAAAGGAAGTAAATCTATGCTGCTGCTGCTGGAGCCTGATGTCCTGGCACTGCAGAAGCTGAGGGAGAAAGTTCCACATTTCCTCACTCAGCTCTGTCACTGGGACACTCAGTTCACACATGAGCCCTGGTTAAAACTCACTACACTCTTAAATAGATGTAAATCAATAGATTATCACTTGCCCAAGATGAGGCAAGATTCAGAAAAGGATTGATACAAGTTATTGCTCCCCAGGTCCTGCTCAGCCCCAAGTGAGCAGAGGTGTCTCTTACTCATGGTGGGGGTATCCAACCTCACACTCCTGCCCTGCAAAGCTGGTGCCCAGAAACACAGACAAGGAAAAAGTATCGAGTCTTGCATGGAACATTCTAGGGGCTGCACTCCTAATATTGCAGATGAAAAGGAAAAATCCTCTCTCTGAAGGGTGGTATCAGCTCTCTGAGGCCAGTGAGCCTGTGGGCAGAGAGAAGCGGTCGAGCACAGCTGGGATGTCACTTGAGGACACAAGCTGAGAGACATAGACACACAGGAAAATTCAGACAGTATTTACTGAAGAATTAAATAGCCTAAGAACTATTTCAGTACCCCTAAATGCACATTCAGTACCACACTTGCTTAGATAAAAATGGGGGCTCACTTTGAAATGAAAAAACCATCAGTTCACTGCTGGAAATAACAAGAAAACTGTGTTTAGTGTTGTTTCTTAAGGATTTTTAAAGACAGTTTGCAGAAGGGAGGGAACACGTCACTTTGCCTAAATTCCTTTCCCCCCTTTGCTAAATAAAAGTCTTCTGAAAGCTACAACAGCTCCTGTAACTTTAAACCTGAGCTGAGATCATAATTTTGGTCCTGACCAAACAGCGTGGGGAGGGCGGGCCTGGCTGCTCATTGAGGACCACCTTAGGCTGCTCCCTCCCCTTGGCTAAAGAAAATAGTTCTGACTCCACTCAGTTTTCTTTAACTGTTCAGTTATCTTCTGAGAAAACCTCCTCCCTTTACACTAGAGCAGCTAAAGGAATATTTGGAATACCAAAGTATTTTTTTGCAGTGATTTCTTTTTATCATCTCAATTCTCCACTGCCTCTAAAAAAATTAATCTGAATTTGGATCCATCTGGTTTCAGGATTGGAAAGTGACTCTGTAAGCAGATCAAAGATGTTTGTTAAAGTTCCATTCTTCATCTTCATCCTCGGGAGTGTGCATTTTGTAGCACTTGCTCAAGAAGGTAAGGAGAAAGTTTGGTTACAATTATTTCCAGTCATTTCCTGTAATTTAACAGTTTCTGTGCTCTCTCATAGGTTACATAGTTACTCTGTCCTATTTGTAAAACCTGTTTTGAACTTCTTAAGCTGCGACTGGGCATCTACTACAACTGTGATCTGGAAAGAAACACAGCAAAAGTTTTCGATGGGCTGAGTTAGACTGTATTAGGAAAGAATTTTCTGTGTCTGTAAGGGAGGGAGAGGGGTACGGGCAGGCAGGGAGGACATTCCCTCCACAGCCCTTGGAAATGGCTTCAGTCTCACTGGAGCACACACAGCGGACTCTGCAAGCAATAATTTAGTTTAACTGACATTTAGGGGTATAACTCTATGAAAGTAACTTGTAAATCTTTTCAGTCAGGAGTTTAACTTCTGTGCTTAGAGACATTACAGACGCTTAGAATATGAGCCTTACACCGGGCTTTGCTAAGCCTAACTTAGCCATAAGCAATATATACGATGAGGGAAACTAAACCAGGGGGAATTATTGCCAAAGACAGATTTGAAAAGTGTTATGTACCATAAAGATTAATTTGGAAAGTTATTTATTTTGAATTTTATAAGAAAGATACAATATACACTTCTAGGTAAAATAGACATTTAAGTCTTTTTACAGCTAAAGCAGGAGAGTCTGATTTGTTAACAGTAAATCAGAATTACCCTGGCCAGTACTTGATTCCAGGAATGTCACTTTGAAACTCAGTCTTTCTGAGCAGTATCTGACTCATGGTGAATGAATTGGCCACGAGGCGATGTGGTTTACAGCTGCCATTGCCATGGAACATGTTCCAAGTAGCAGTGTAGCAGTTTCAAGTACCAGTGCTCTGAATACAGTGACTTAAAACTCAGCCCACTGGTCTTCCAAAGCATAGATGTACTCATCAGGCTTAGATTTGGGGACCCAAACTGAGAAAAACTACCTGATTTCGGCCTGATAACAATCCGTAACATCCTGCTGGAAAGAATGCACCTGTATTGATAAACATTATGTGTGGATGTGGACTTGAAATTTCTAATAGTGTTCTGTATGTCAGAATACGAGGCTGAAAGTTTGGAGTTAAGCTTCAAAATTTCACAGAAAAACTAAAATCAACAGATACTAGGCAAGTCACAAAAGTTGTTTTCCAGGCTCACCCAGCCACCTTATTCTTAAAAAGCATCGATATTGAATGTACCAAAGTTTAAAGCCATCAGAAATGAGGCAAAGCCACCATTATTTTATAGAATTACCTTAAGCAATCTAAGATACCAGAAGTACAGGTAAAAAGGCTTTGTCTTCAGGCTTTTGGGAAGTTCTTAAGCATTTTTCCTCTCAACTCTGAGAGGAGTCCAGCAATGATCAGGCTGAAGCCCTACTAATCATAAAAAATATATTTCCTGCTTGCAAAATCCTACCTCTGCTTTATTACCAGTACAGTTTGCACTGAACTCCAGAGCTGCATCAAGAATATGGTTTACAGTATTTAAGGCTTTCTGTGTCTGTTTAGGGTTTATGACTTTTTCTTCACATGGAGCCCAGTGATTTAGGATAACTTCCAAAGGATACACCGGGAAAATGGACTCCAGATATAAAATAAGTCAGTCTGGAGTTTTCAGTATCATTGCTGTTTACTGATAACCATCAGCAATTACGAGTTAGAACAGACATGAAATGACAATGCCACCTTCAGCAATCTCTGCTGGCTGACAGGGAGATGGGAGAAGGCTTGACTTGTACAGCGCTTGGTGGAGTGGGTTTATCCAGATACCTGAACCTCTGGGGAACACAGTGTGGCCTGAAGGTTTTAGAGGAAAAAGGTCTCCTTCTGATACCTCTTAACCTGGAAAATCCATAAAGAAACCTGCAGCTACCCTTTTCTTATGGTTGAGCACTCCAGCTTATGGATTGAGACCAAATCAAGAAAAGCAGCTTTGTTTCCATCAGGAAGTGTACTTCCAATTTCCAAAAGGATTCTTCCTCCTCTTCTTCTTCTTCTTCTTCTTCTTCTTCTTCTTCTGTTTTATTTTTGTTTTATGTGATTAGCAGATACATTTTTGCCCTGCTGATCTTGTTCAGCGTGTCGAAACTCGGGCAAATCTTCACACACAGAATCAGACCAAAGGAACTGAGATGGACGTTGGCCTGAACAAGCATGCAAACCAGTGCTTTGCAGAGGCAATGCATTTCCTGATTTCAAACCTTTCCCATGGTGCTGTATCATTGCAGGGAAGGAGATTACTCTGTTGGCTGTCACATAACATGAACAAAAATTAACATGATTGTTTAACAAGATACCACATGTCACTTGAGCTGTATCAACTGTCCACGTGCCTGATCGTACCTGGAGGCAAATATTAGATTATATCTCCTTATGCAAGTCAGGTTTGTACTAGGTCATGTTACATTTGGTTTGGACTGAAAGTAAAAACACAGACAGGACAATTCAGATAAAAAGTGTCTATATGATAAAAAAGGAAATTGAAGTTTACGGTCAGCTATGAAAGACTAAAAAGTTTTCTGTTTTTCAAAATCATAACAAAGAGAATTGAGAAAATCACAAGAAAAGATTGTTTTGAAAGAGTCCTGATTTACCCAAAGTCTGTCACAATTTCAGTGGCAAAACTAAACAATAAAATCAGGCAACTCTAAAGTCTTTTGAAAATCAGATTCTGTAACTGCTGCTTGTAAACAAAATCTACAAGCAAATGGAACAGTCACATTTGACTCAAAAGGGAACCAGTTTTCTACTAAGCAAACACTGCACAACCGTTCATCCTGCATGAAAAATGATGAGTACTCTTACACATCCCATACATGCCTCTTCACGATATAAATCTAACTCTACATGTTCAATACTCAAAACTATTATCACAGAAAGGAGAAAATCATCTTGCTGAATCTCAGTTAGTAGGTCTGCAAGTCAGTGTGTCTGTATTTTGCAGTGTCTTTGTGGAAGACCAGCAGAGAACACATAAAATTCACTTTCTCCTTAGCTGGGCAAGCAGAGAGGTTTGCACATCTGTATCCCAACAGTTAATTTTTGAATCTGTAACTTCACGAACAAAGAAAATAGTCATATTTAAGGGCTTACAAGTGGACCCTTCATTAACTCAGGCTGCACACTAAAACTGGAAACAGAGAGGCCAGATTCTCAGTTCCTGCAATTCAGCAGTTTCCACTGAATTCATGCATTTACCTCAGATCGAGGACTGGTAAATCATCTGAACACGCACCCCCCTCCCCCCCAAACAACAACAACATCAACAACAACAACAACCAAAAAACCCCAACAACAACAACAACAACAACAAAAACCCACAAAAACCCCAAACAAATAAAAACACACCCCAAAAAAGAAGAAAGTAGCAAAGAACCTGGAGAGCATTTTGGTAGATAATGAGGCAGTGTAGGAAGGTTTTCAGGCTGTGAGGCTCTGACAGGACCGTGTGGTGTTTCTCCATGTGTCACTTGAGGTGAGCCACACGTGGACCACAGAAATGCCTGCTGCTGCTGCTGCTGGCCCGGCTCGGGCATATGGGCTGGCTCAGTGGCACGTTTATTTTGTTGGTTTGTTTGCTTTTTGTCTGGATGTGGTCAGGGACTACAGGATGGAACCTAAATGCTGCCAGATCCTACCACTCGCTGCCTCCCAGATCCTCTCAAAGGGCCTCTCTGATTTTTGTATGCACAGCCCATCCCCTCCATGGGGATTAATCCCACAGCAAAGCTCAGAGCTCTGCAGTGCACAGTTTGTTACACAGTGTTTCAGAAAAAGATGTGGGATTGGGAGTATAGGTATGCTGAGATGTGCTAAAGAGAAACAAATGAGGAAAAATAAGAGACAAATGTACTATTGATTTCCAACTCTCCATCTCAGAAGCTTGGCCAAAAACTCTCAAAGGACATAGAAGCTGATGATGAGCACATTCTCGTGTTGCTTTATGACTTCCTCCTGGTTTTTCCATCCTTTTATTTGTTGATTACAAACACTACAACATCCAGCAACAAACTGCATCAGAATAATCCTTTGTGAGGGCAAAATTCAGCTGTTACACCATCACCATTTTCAGGCAAGCATGTACTCTGTTAGGAGAGCTTGAGACACTACTAAATCTGTAATGGGGACACACTTAACTCCAAACCCATATTAAAATGGTTTTATGACTATGAAACCCAGCCAAACATTAGCTAGTCTATTGTTAGTGGAGTATAAAAGTCAGACTAAACACATTTGAAGGGAACTTGCCTGCTGCATGGCAATGTAAAGTAGGTAGCCAAAAAATCACTGTACGAACAGAATTAACACCTAAGAGTTTCCAGTTCAGTATCTGGCATGAGTACTTCAAACAAATGAGTTGAGGAAGCTGCAAAGGGTTCTGCTGGCAGATACAAAGGGTTAGTAATCTACAACAAGGCAGCCATGAAAAAGCACATGGCTGTAGCCTCAGAGTTCAGGGAAGGAAGTAATTTAGGGAAAAGATTAGTTTATTACTGTATTAGAGGTCATTTCTTAATTCCTTTTGTTTGCATTTACATATCCCAGTATTTGTTCGCAGATGTCTGCTTTCTGCTGCACATCTGTCCAATTTACTGATCCCTTACACCAAGTTTTGTACATTTCTCCTTATCTTGGCTGCAACTCTCCTTCCTAGTCAGCCATGCAGTGAAAGACAGTTCTGTGATTCTGCCACTTAAAGCAAGATACAAGAGACATTTACACCTTGATCACAAGTCCAACCTTGTTGTTCCATCCCTCACTGCTCAGAGGAAACAATTAGACTGTTAGTAAAACTGCAAACAGGGAAACAGGGTCATGGGGCAGCAAATCTCAATAAAAAAGTCATTTTTATCCCACATTCGTGGGATAGCAAGTCTGAAGTCAGCACACTTAGTAGACAAGATAGCAGAGGTTGACACAGCAACATTATT
This sequence comes from Gymnorhina tibicen, assembly GCA_013399875.1. Taxonomy (NCBI): domain Eukaryota; kingdom Metazoa; phylum Chordata; class Aves; order Passeriformes; family Artamidae; genus Gymnorhina; species Gymnorhina tibicen. The sequence continues at coordinate 309,408 of VXAZ01000388.1, read as the reverse complement.
AAAAGCATAAATTTGGAACACTCATCTCTACTTCTGCAAAGAATATTTTAAAGGAATATCCTATAATAGAGTTCGTAATATCCTTCCTAATGCCCACAGCTCTGTGGCTGATTTTACCATGCATAAGACAAAGCTTCTCCTCTCCTGGCTTTGCTTCGTGACTCTGATTGGGGGTCATTACACACACCAAGCACTTCAACAGCAGTTGCTTCTCTATATCTGCCCAGTTAAAGTACATTTTGGGTTGCTTTTCCATCAGTAGAATATCATAACATTCAGAAGACATGTGATTTACTTGAGGAGCAGCCAAGTGGTTCCTTGCCACTTGGCTCTGTCGATTTAAACTCTGGCTTTGTTCCTTTGGCTAAGCCAGCCCCAGCAATAAAACCCATCTGTAGCTGGGTGTGGTGACTAAAGGAAATGTTTCTGACAATTCAGCAAAGTATTGTCATCACAAGCTACATGGAATACCTGAACAATGTCAGTCATATTCTAAATAAGGCTGAGCTAAATCTTTCCTTGGGCTTCATGACCATTTTCCAACTGCCAGATACTCTCCAAAGTTTCTGGTATTCTGTCATCCAGCGTCCTTCGTTATATAAAGCAAAGCTGTCAGTCTTTGTCTAAGGAAACTGCAGAAAGCACTTCAGGATTTAGACAGTACATACTTTCTCCTGAACAACAGTCTAGACACTTAAACACACGCCAGGCATGACGGATTTTTAATGGCATGACAGATTATTCCAACTTCCAGAAAGAATTAACAGAGAAAGAAAATGCCAGTGTTGTGGCCCCAAACAGGCCAAGGGCACAGAGCTCTCCAGATACTGCAGATATGATTTTGCAGGAGCCCCAGGTACAAAAGAGAATTTCAGTTCTCATTAACAAGCTTCCCTGCTTTTCTAAAGTCTGAAAATTTTAACTGTCCAAAGATTCAATTTGCAAAATTCAGACCCCAGAATCCACTATATTATATTCTTCAAACCCTTTCATTTTCAAAGTACAAAAAATTTTGTGGCTTGGATTTGGCAGTGTTGAACAATTTCACAACAAAAGTGACACCTGTATACTTTTAAAAAAACATCCAGAAGTGTAATAATAATGGAAACCTATTTTCAGACAAAATTAAGCTAATGTTATAGGTTTTGGACGTGACTCTGGAATACACTTAAATTAAGGGTGAAGCCAAAAAACAGACTAAACTGCTTCTGAAAATTACAGAACTGCTGTATTGAAAAGGCAGATCCCTTGCAAATCACACATTTCTGTTAAACCTCCACCGCCATGAATAGAAGTTTTCACTGAACTACAACCGAACTAATTTCAATAATGAGATACTGACTAAGACTCAGTTTGCTCACAATCAAATTAAGGTCTCTGAGTGAAGAATACTTCCTCAGAAAGGGAATTCTTGTATCAGGACATAAATGCTGAATAAAATGCAGTCAAAACTGGATGGCCAACACACATATCCATACACGGTCCTTCAAATAATACCACTTGGTCTGTAACAATTCCAGAAGCAGACACTGAAAACCATCAGTCAGCTCCAGATGTTTGCTCAGTTACATCTCCAACAGAAAAGTGATAAGTTCCAAGCGACCTATCCTGCTAAACTCTCTGCTAGCTAATATTTTCAGCTGTTATAAATAACTGAAGCTGGTTTTCTTTTTTTTTTTTTTTTCTTTTTTTTTCCAAGTAGAAGCAGAGGGCAATGAGCAAAGGATTACTGCAGTTCTTGCTAGAGGGAATTCTGTAGGTTTGCCATTTTTATCTCCAGGTCTCTGATCAGAAATGGAAACATTCTATTTTGCGGGCTTCCTATTTCATGGACTAAGCTAAAATATAGGCTTACAACTCCCTTTACCCACTAGTGTTTGGGTTTATTCAGGTTTATGCGAGGAAAGAAACAAGATCCTACAACATTTTTCATCTTCAGAAGTATCTTTGTTGGTTTTGGAGATACCTGAAAGAAATGCTAATGAAAAACAGTTTAACAACTCCCTCTCCTTTCCAACACAACCACTGTGCTTTGAAAGCAGCCCTAAGAGGTTTCTCTAGTAAACTGTCACTCTGTGCAAGAAGTAGTGAGCTCAGCTTCCCCTAAGTGGGTCATGGGATGCTTAAGCATGGGAGGTGTTCAAAGTGGTATTAAACTTTTAAAGACATCAAATTTTGTCCTGGTGTGAGAAGCTGCAGCCTGAGAGCAGCTGGGACTTTGAACTGAAAGGCTCCCAGCTGGAACGTTGGCAGGAAGGGATGCAATGATTAATTCACATCTGCAGCAACGTATTGCTGCAAACAGAGGAGGCTCCTTGGAGACAGCCCCAGCACTGAGGCAATGTTTTTATTTACAACCTCCTCTAAGATAATATTAAGAACACATGCAGAAGCACCACTTAACCCTGACTTTTGCTACATTTGGCCCACATCAGATGAATCCAAGAAATGACACAAGCACACACCCCTTAAATCCCATTTACGTTCCCTTTGATGTCAGTGGTGCAGAGTCTTGTACTGGGTGCAGTGAAAGAAGCTTAAAGTCCAAGAGTGTCTCCCAATTTCATTTCAATATTTAACTTCATTATGACTTTCTCTGATGAAGAGCTGTCTAGTATCCATTATTCCTTCCTACAAATGCAGAACACTGATAAATTGCCTCCCAGTCTTTCTGTGGGTAACAGTTTGGTAGTGTCTGTTTAACCACCACCCAGCCACCTCCACTGGCTGTCCAAAATGAACCTGGAAATAGAACCCAGGGACTATTCTGCATCAAATACAGAATCTCAGCTTGAACAGGGCTGGGGCAAGACCTTCAGACTGACAGAAATCAGACCAGTCTGAGCTTTGGGCAGTTCATAGGGGAGCCGTATTCCAGTTTCCCTTTGCAGTTAAGGAAAGGAAGCACTACCAAGGATGACCCAAATCTCAGGTGAGCTGAATTATCTTTTAGAGGTATTTATTTTTCCCTACAGACTATAAAAGAAGATAAGGGCAAGCAGACACTTTATTTAGATGCCTTTATTAAGAACCTAAAATTAGGCAAGATTAATCTGGGCCACCTCCTTTTGTCAATCACCGTACTGAGAGGGCAAAGGCACTGAAATAGGTTTTTTTTTTGCCATTCGTGGCCAAGGATCTGCAACAAGTATCACACACAGAAGAATATTTATTTTATTTTTCTTTGTGACATTCACTAATTCTCTACACCTTTGCTGTGTGACACATTTTCTTTCCTGCCTTCGCTATCAGGCAGCTTTCCAGGGCTGAAAGCTACTGCCATGCCAGGAGCGTAAGCAGCTTCTCCCAGTAAGCTGCTTGTTGTTAACATATAAAATTTATTTCACCTTCTACTGGGGGATTTTCCTCTAGTAATTGGTTTTCTCCATCTGTGTTTATTTTCAACTAGTGAATAAAGGACGTTTCTCCAGTTCTGACTGGGATTACAAGGTAAACTGATTCATACACATTTGTGTTGCTGAGTTCTATTGCTATTTCTTTGTTCATACTTAACATTTACATAGCCATGATTGTGCATCACAATATTGTATTTTAAATATTTTACAAGCAAAAAATAAGGATTATAAAGTAGTGCTATATCTTAAATCACACTGATATTTAGAGAGTGTCTAAATATACAACAAAAAGTCAGTCCCCTTTATGCTACTTCAACAATACCTGGAGTATTTCAATCAAAAATGACCAAACTTTTACCATCTAACTTGGAACTCTGATTTACCCTGTTCTAGACTTTCCATGGACTATTAGGTGATTTCTCAGAGACTGACTGGCTTAATTAGCCACTATGTTTGGCCTCATGTTGGCATAACATGAATATAGCTTCTTCATCTACTACTGCTTGAAGTACTACCTGCACATCGTTTTGGCTCCTAAATAGAAACTGTATCTGTATTCAGGCTTATAAGGATACAGAAATATAAAATTCTATTTACTTCAGTAAACTTGGAATTCGAAATCTAAGTTTAGTTCAGTGTTTGGTCTCTTGGCAAAGGGACAAAGGAGATGGATAAAAATTTTCTAGTTTGGTTCATAAAACAGTTTTGGAAACAGAGGAAAAATATTTGCAAGTTTCCAATAGAATTCAAATGAGAGTTTCGAGCAAAACCAGATTTTTTTTTCTCAATGCCAAATCATTCATCTTCTGCACAAAAAATTTCTTCTAAGCTGCCAGTGCAATTTTTTACCAATTTTAAAATTCAATGTTGGCTTTTTAATTTGAAATAACATTTTTATATTAAAAGGAGCAGGTAAAAATGAACAAAAGTTAAATGGAACTCACGATTAAAGAAAAACAATTTCCGAGTGATATCTGCACAGCTGATCCAAAGAGAGTTGATCCTTTTTTAAAATTTTTGACTGATATCAACCAAAATGCCCATCCTTTTGAATTTCAGTCACAGAAGAAAAGCTCTTTACGTGCCTCTATATCATATATAAAACAAGTAGAGTGCATTTAAGAGTAGCAAAGTTTTCCATAAAAAGTATTTGGAACCAACCTAACAATTCAGAAATTGTCTAACTTCATATGCAGAGGAGGTGAGAATGTTTTTAGGTCACTAAATAAAAAGTGTAATTAGTAGAAACAGTGTTACAATTTAATAAAACAAAGAGGTTGTGAATATTTCTCATACATAAAATATTCAAATGGGACAGTAATTTTCATTTTTTAAAAGAACTCCTGTGCATAGCTGTCCTTCTTCTAATGTGGTTGCTTTGATAAATAGAAGTTAGATGCAAAATTTGAATCCAGGAAAGAATTTTTCAGAAGTTTTTGGTGCTTTTTTTGCCTCAAGTACTTGCTCAGGACAACATCTACTATTAGCTCTTTGCTTCAGTTTCAGTACTAGGCTCTGGAATTAGCAGGACCTTTATGCCCCAGGCAGCAGCAGGACAAGCCGCCTCACCTGGCTTTGTAATCACCAGGAATTACAAACTCCCAGGAGATCTCACAGCACATTAACATCACACTCCGCCTGTCACAGGTTTATGAATCAGCAAGAAATTGAATTAAATGACAGTTATGTTTTCAGCACATTCTTGGTACTGCCAGTTATCTCCACGCAGCCATTTACTTCCTGTTCTACCTTGTTCCAGCTCATTTCTCTACTGATGAAGTTGTAAATTCATTCTCGCTGTATTTGTAAATTAACAGCACTGTGTGGGCCAAAATCTAAATATCCATTTTATCAAAGAGCACAGATGAACTAAGGGTCTAGAATAAAAAGAAAACGGCCTTACATTGTTATCTAAAAATTCAACTTATGGCAACTAAGGTTTGCAACTTTAGGAAAGCCTCAGAACTAATTTGTGTAGGAATATTTCCAAACTATAGCTGCACCCATACGCATTGGTGGCAGCTCTAAAAATAAAGGTTGCAGCTGGGGCTGAGCTGAAAGATGTGAGAAAGCTTTTACTATTTTAGAAAATGGAAGATGCTTGAAGTAATCTATCCCAATACATAAGCTAATGCTTAGCTTGAAATCTGGAATCATCACATCCACTTTGGGGAATCTTTCCTTAATAAAAAAGGAAATATTTTCTTGGACAAAATGTTAGTAATATTTCAAGGTTGTGCCAGCGTTAAGTGATGGGTATTTAAGCTTTTTGTCCTACTGGTTTGGACAAGAGTATAACAGAATTCAGACTTTCTCCAAAAAATTTCCCATTCCCAGGTGGGCAGGACCAGGGAGAGAGAACACTACACAGAGGTCATGTTTAACAAAATTTATGTGTCAGAGGAGCCAGAACATCTGACTATCAAGTAAAATCCTGACTCATTTTCTAAAATTTTATTCAGCAAGCTCAGTTCTAGAAGGAGAAGAAAGTGCAACAATTGATTTCAGAGACAGAAATGACACAGAATTTGAAGAATTTCCAACAGTGGTGAGTATATAATGCTAAATAAAAGATCCTTTATGCTACCTGCTTATTCACTGCCACCTCCTACCTCTTCCAATTCAGTATCTCCCAAGCAGTTTCAGTGAAACTAAACTCACAAACTGCTTTTAAAAAACCCACTGAAAAAAGGCAGCTCTGCAAAATTCTGCAGCCTCCTACACCTTTTGCAGTCCTGCCAAGAGATCTGATGCAGAAAGCCTCTAGCTGGGAAGACAAATCAGCTTATCTTGGTTCGTTTTGGTCATTGTAAACATGTCAAACATGTGAAGTGACAGCTACAAAAGCATCCACACCTGACAGACCAAGAAATTTAAATGCTACTTTATACCTGTAGACTGAATGTACTGAGGTTTTCTTTTCCCTCTTTCCCCCCCAGTTCTTGAAACTGCCCACAAGACTACACAGTGTAACAAATCTCTTGCAGATTGGACACCTGAAGACCACAGAAAGTGCCTTTGTCCTGGATGGAGAAAGTGAAAATTCTACTGCTTACGAAGTTAGCACAGAAAGTGTCAATGGTAAAAAACTCCTTCAATTCTGTTTTTATATATCAAGGTTCTACTGCCATCTACTAAACAATATCCAGAAATCTCAAATACTCTCTCAAACTTCATTTGCTCACTTCTTATCAAAAGAACAACTTCAAACCACTGTGATATATACTTCCTTGGATATAGCATTACAAATTGGAATGTAACACTCCGTACAAAGCAGAGCGAGTAATTATTGTCTCTCTGACTTTACAGGTGAACGGAGTGGGGAACCAGAGAAAACTGATGAAGGTATTAAACAGAAGATTTGCTTGTAATGACAAGGTGGAACGTAACTGCCAGGCAACTCCCCTTCCAGCAGCCCTTCCTGTGCCCATGCCATTAAGTAAACTTTCAGGAGGAGGCACAGCCTGCTGCCTGAACTGCCTTCCCTGGTTCACCTGATCGCTGTCTCCATATCCACATCCATAGGGAGCCCTTCAGCCCAAAGGCATGTTTTCAGGCTGCTGAACATCCAAACCTACTTCAGAATTCACAAGATAGTAAGAAATTTCCCCAAGGAGTGGGATGCAGCAGAACAGCATCAGGTCTATCAGTAGCCTCTTATCAATGGTCTCCATGAGACACATGCTAACATTCCCAATTTCTTCTTTCAGGTGGTCTGGGAACGACTGCACTTGTTGGAATAATTATTGGAATCATTGTTGCAGTTGGAATCCTTGCAGGAATAATAATTGCTGTTGTAAGGAAGATGTCAGGCAGGTACTCGTAAGTAAACTGCTCATCAAGCTTTTTTGACAAGCATCTTCTTCTGAGCAGGGTCACAGGAATTGCTTGGGAAATTTCTAACGTTTCTATTTTGACAAAACAGCCTATTTTCCTGTTATACAGAGTCTCAGACAGACTCAGCAAGAGCTGCCTATGTGGTATGGGGTCTGCATGCTCCCATGTGCTTCAGAAGAATTTCCCAGATAGTGTGCATGTGCTGTTACAATAGTAGGTGCTTGGGGCTGGGAATACTCTGGTGCACAGAGGTAAAATTCACTAGGAAGTACTACAGGACTAAGTTCCAGAAGTAGTGGGTAACATGTGAACACTGGGAAGTGATTTCTACCTTATTTTTTGGTGCCATGAAAATCTAAACAGTTTTACAAACTCTGAAGGAGTAAGAAAACCCCCAAAAATTGAATAGATACTGTGCACCAGGAAAAAGCAAAATAGGAACTAGGAAGAGAAATAAAGAGGTGATAGGAAAGAAAAAGAGAGGGAGGAAAAAAGATAATTACATTTGAGTAATGATGAACAATAAAATGTCTACTCTTTGTTTTCCAGGCCCTAAACACAGTTGAAACAAGCAACCATGCCATTCTATGCCAGAAAACACAAGTGCTTCTTATTTTATACAAACTAAAGACTATTCCTGTATTTGTGTGAGAAGATGATTCATGGAAAATGGGGATTCCACACAACTCTAAGGACCACCCTCACACCCCCCCTGCACAGAGTATGGAACATTTAACAGGATTTTTTACTAAGCAGAATTTCACTAGAAGAAAAAGATTTTGCAGTAAGAAAAAACCCTGCAGCAAAGAGATGTACATCTGAATTGTGATTTTGCAGGTATTATATGCTTGGGTTTTAAATGCTAGCAAAGATTATTTCACATTACATGTATTCTTTTAAAACAAAAAAAAAAGTGGTTTTGGCTGGTTAAGTGCTTCTGGTACGTTTATCTACCACATGATGTATCAAAAAGGAGGAATTAGCTTCAGAGAGAACCAGTTATTTACAAATTAGGAAAATACTGGATATTGTAAGCTAAAATCTTTCCACTACTGATACAGATTTTCTGCTCTTGATACTCCTGTTATTTTGTGGCAAAATATGGTAGGTCTGGCTGGAACTGACCTACCAACTGAAAGCTTGCTCGTCTGACTATGGCATCAGGAATTTCCTGCCTTCTCTTGTTGCAGAGACATGCAGGAATTGAAATACACATCCTGGATTAAGGGGTGCTTGGAAAATACCCAGTTTTGATGGGTCACTTTAGAGCTGACATGTAGAAGCTTTTGAATCAGCGTACACCGTTTTCTTCTTTATTCCTGTCCCATTTTCTAACTGTACAGTTGATTTGTTTGACAACATGTGCAACAGCAGGTCAGAACGTGTCACTGAGGTATAATGCAGCTTTGGAGTCTGCAGCTTTTCTGGGGCATATTTAGTGCAGCATGACCTGAATGTGCAGAGCTCAGGGCAAAGGCTTTGCATGTCAAGTGGCTGCAGTGCATCAGGTTTCCTAAATTTTACGGCACTTCCGTGTTTGGTGTAAAAATCATGATAATCAGTATGGTCATCAATTGCTAAATATCATCTTATCTGTGTGCTTTTCTGTTTCTTTCACTTGCCTTGAACTATCATATCAATATGAGCTTTGGAAATAAAAATCATAATATAAACTATTATTTTACAATAATTGTTCTTGGTTTTATTTTTAAAAAAAGTAAAATGTCTTACATTTCCTTCAATTTTCCTGATTTATTTTGCTACTTGTCTTATCAATGCAATGTCTACAACCAACTCATTTGACACTGATAAATGAAACTATAATTGAAAACAAAACATATGAGAGAAAACTAATTCAGAAGTCTTTAGTTAGTTCTGCAGCTGATGTGATGAGATGCTCAGTCTGTGACCAAGGAGTAAGCTTAAGCTTTATCTTTGTGTAAATTCATATGAAAGCAGGAAAATTACAGGTTTTCCTTACAGCAAAAGAATATTAATTTCTGTTAGCCTCGATTTAACAATTTCTTGGCTGTGCTGGGAACTACCCCATAAGGTGCTCTGATGCCTGCTCAAAAGCATGGCATATGGAATTATGAATTATTCACCCATTGGAGGGAATAGCACAGATGTCACCAGTTTCTTCTGCATCAGCTCAGTCACTGCTAATTTGCAAATATAAAAATGAGGAAACCTTTCTTACGACACCAGTAGTAACAAGCACCCCACTTAAAAAATGTATAGCAGAGAACCTTTCTGGGCAGTTCTGAGTTTCCCCGGATCACGGACAGAACAGTTGAACAGGCAGCATTCTGCTCAAGGACACCGTGCTTTGTTCCTACTCCAGAAGCCATTTTAACTTCATGTAACAACTTCTTAATTTTTCTAGTCTTAACAGTGCCTTTGTAGTCCACCCCCTCATTTAAGGTAAGTTTTTTTAATCTTAGGTAAAAAATCAACCCTTGACCAAATGGCCCATGCTCCACTGAAACATTTAGGGGACTTCCAGCACTGGAGACCCAATACTAAATATTGTGCTATACTAAATTTGAACCTACAAAAACATGAAGACAATTTCCTTCTGATTATCAGTTGGAGTCCAGGGTACTCAGTATGTGGCTAAAGAAAACAAGGACTCCGAAGAACCAGAAGACATCTCTTATTTTGAAAATCCAGCAACCGCTGCTGCACTGATACATTCAATATTCTGATGATTCATACACCTTGCTGCCTAGAAATTTCAAGTGCAGAACCTTCTGGTCAGCTTCAAGCAAACCTCAAGAAACTATGGAAAATTCATGGAAATCTTGCACATTTCTTATGTATCTACATGTTACTGAATCCTTAATTTAATTAATCTGTAATTTCATGATACAAACATTTTGGAAATGCAGACTAAAAATGCAGACAGAGGTTTGTATTTCACATGAATCTACTGCAGTATTCTGTGACTGAGCTGTCATTGCCTTGCATTAGACAGCTTCCTGTTACTAGTTCAGGACCACAAAGGTATGTTGAACACAAGCTATGTGGGTTTTTGGTAGAATTTCTGTGGAAGATGGGACCTTTTCTGCTTTGTGAGAAGTCAAACAACACATTGTCCTAGGGCAAATCCTTCTGTGAGCTGAAATGAGTGATTGGTACATGCTTGTACAACCAAGGCCCAAGGTCAGGAGACTTCCTATGCATGAGAACACACAAGGAAACAACAGCTCCATACTTTCCCCAGCTGGCCAAGCTTGACTTTTATTCACAGGGAACAGCACTCAATAAATCAACACTTGCTTTTAAGTTAAAGCCCTCACTCCTGATCATATTCATTCCTTTAGAGTTAGTAACAATAACGTTCCCTTTTGCAGCTTGGCTTTGAGTCATGAATGTGGCTCCCCCGAACAGACAAGCAGGCACCAGGCTTCCTGTGAGAATGCCAGATGTCACTAAAAAATATCATAAACATAGTTGTCCCTTTGCATTTGTGTCTGTGGGGAAGATACACAGCAGTAGTAACTATGAAAGCAGCAACTTGATGCATCAATATTTATAATAGTTCTGGACATCAATACAGCAATTCTTACAAGAGCTCATTTAAGGCGTGTTTTTCCTGTAAGAACAGAAAATGTCAGAAAAATGAATTCAATAAAACCAGCAATAATGAAGTGTGCACCAGAAGAATTATGGAGATTGACTTACTCCTACAAATTTAAGAAGTGTTCATTTATAATTAAATACCAATTAAAACATGCAGCAATTGCTTATTATTTTAGGAGCACTGCAGTAGCCATTGCAATTATCTTAACCACATCTCATTTTATTAAAAAGTAAGGACACCCTGCACATTAACACCTCTGTAAAGAGTTCAAACTCGAAAGCACTGATGCATCATTCACAGGAGGATGCCAAGTACTACCAGATGAAGTGACTTGCCAAAGGTTATAACACAGCTAAGAGAAAAGCCACCAACCCAGGAATCTTTAACATTAAAACATTAGTCCTGTCACAGCTTCATATTAGTTCCAATAAAGTGATGTTCCATTATATTTTATGGTAACATCATCCTTAATATTCTTTAATATAATATAGGAACAAAGGATACAGAACAAAAAAGCAACCTACTGAATCTCCAAGACCACTCAGGTCAGACGTGTGCTTGGGTTGCTTTTGATGAAAAACAGTCTAAAATTAATTCCTCTGCCACCAGATGAAGTTCTGCAGTGTAGATGCTGCTGAACCACACTAAAGCTTATCTGGCCTGCACTGTGCCTGAAGACATTGTTACACCTATTTGTACTCACCTACTTCACCAGCTGAAGTATCAGATTGGCCATACCCATCCCTCTGCAGACAGCTTTTTTAAGATAAAGGATTAATCGTACTGAAATTCCCAGCATTTTGTTTTGTTTGACAACTCATGACGGATGCGGAAGGTAACAGGGGATCTGTAACTTGACGCCAGGTGCCATAATGAGAAGGCTGAATTAATGCTTTGTACACTTTTCACAGCTGCAGCGTGGAGGTATTTACGGATAAATAAACCGAGCATCACACTAGCCATGTGTCTTTGTCCAGGCCTTGTGGATTTAGGCATCAGACCAAACCCACAGCTCCCCCTGCTCTGCAACAAACAGTTGGGCTGCAACACAAAGATCCCCATTCAATCATGGAGTTTGTTCGGCTCTTCCAGGCTTGAGAAGTCAGATTTTCAGACTCTGGTAAATGCTAAACTGGCAAATGTCTTAGCAGGCAAGGAGTGCTGCACATTCCATGCATTTTCAAAGCTGTGTTCTGTCTCCAGACAGCAGTTGGCAAGGATGATTATTGAGAGTTCAGAACCAAAACCAAACAGTGACATCCACAAAAAAAGAGAAAAATGGAAGGAGAAGGGAAAGTAGAGAACTGCAACACTTTGTCTTCACTAAAATTTAATAAACATTCACATTTCCAGCTTGAGCTAAAATTGAACAATGAACTTGCCAGCCTGTGGGGCTACTTCAGATATTAACCCACATATTCAGATAAACTTGAATCAGGGAAAAAAATCTTAAAAATGTTACAACCTTATCTTCCAATAGGAAAAGCAGTAAGAGTGATACTGATGGAACACAGCAACAGGTCCAGTAACAGCCAGGTAAAAAACCTGGGTTTTGAAGGAGAAAATGGTAGCAAGAATCTGTCCTATTCTTCAGAGAACCCTGGGGCTTCTTTCTCCCATGCAGAACTGGAAGCTATTGATGTTCTAAGAACATGGATTTCCTTGTACTACACAAGCCCTTTAACTAAATTTTTTTTAAATTACTGGTAATAACTTGAAGGCAATACTGACCAGCAACTGAGTTAAGTTATTGACTAGAAGTGGATGAACCTAAATCCTTATTAAAACACTCCCTTCTTCCCTCCAGAATTACCAAACATTTTCTAACAAGGCAATTTTAAATGTACTGATGTTTGTCTTAGGAAATTAGTAATGTATGTCTCATTTGAGCTGGGAAGCAACTCCATTTCCTGCCTTTATGAACCATGTTATCCTCAAATAACACATTCCTTTGAGTCCTGTGGTTATTTTGCCTCATGACATTTGATTCATCCTATGCAGGAAACAGGGAAGGAATTAGCAGGTTCAGCAGGTGTGCTCAAGGGAAAAGAGATAGGAATGTCAGCTCTTCCTCATTTCCTATCCACCACAGGAAGAAACCCCACAGGAGCTGAATAAGCAGCAATAACTGAGCACAGTGTAGTACATTCCAGCTTCCTTCTTGAAGGAATGTCCTCTCCTGTACATCAGGCACTGAGGCAATTTACTGAGAAATAAGGGACAGCAAGAGCTGTTTTCCTGCCTACACCCATACAAATTGTTTAGACAAACAGAACTGAGAAAAGTCCACTTCTCACCACTTAGACAGAGCTTTAGATATAGGTGGTACAAGACATTTTGACCTAAAAGCCAGCCCTTAAAATGGCAAGTTGTATATAAAAAGCACAGCTCACTTTTACAGTACAGCAAAGATTGCCTGTTATAAAGTAGTGAAAGAATGTACTTGGTGTAAGTTGCTGTTTGAAGTTCCCTCTGTGATCCAGACCTGAACTTAGCCTGAGGAAACTACTCCTGGCACTAAGATCTGTGTCTTCGTAATAGACAAAATATTAATGATATAATGAAAGCATACATTACTATTAATCACCTCTCACAGGGAGGCAAACCCTGCCACCTGTTTATTTAAACCTGGAAGGGCTGAAGTTAAGAAATGTTTAACTCATAACTGTGAAGTTTCTCCTTGAAAACAATTTTCCTGATGAATTCTTCTAGCTCATTTTGTCATGATTAATACTTAACTTACTAACACAATAAGCATGCTTGACTGAGGGGAAAGTAGCAATAGAACTATTGAGAAGGTAACCCATGCTTGCACTTCGTGCAGAAAAGTGAGCAAGAGCCACAAGAATGACTTCAGATTTCATACACCTGACAAAAACCAATGGGTAAAGAAATGCACAAGCAGAAAGTCTCCTCACTTCAGGCTGATATAGATGCATGATAACTGCACACTCAGTAAGCTGTACCTGAGCCCCAGCTAGTGGTGGGAATTACTGATGGCATTTTTACAAGAAAAATGAACATGTTCATAACAGAAAAGCTTCAGATTATTTTGTATTGCCTCCTACTCATCAAGCCTGGTTTTATTTTTAAAATGCTTCCAACAAAACAAAAGCTACATATTGGTTACTCACAGTTTGCCTACACCATCTATACACCACTTCAGTGGTTCTGGTTGATCCAGCTGCTGGAAGTTGGAAGAAGCAGGAGTGCAGACAATGAGATGCTTTCTCCATTCCCAGTGCTGTTTTCATCCTCTGAGCCAGCTTGTCACTACACAATTAGTAGGTAGCAAAACCAAGAGTTGAAAACAATTCTTACCTACTTTTCCTTCCATGCAGTATTGCCAACATATTCTCTCAACATAAATATTTCTTGATTAAGGAAGTTTAAGTGATTAATTCCGCTAAGAAACTCATGGTCATCAATTTTCTGGACCCAGTCCTGTAGCATTCAAATCGGTTTATAGAGACAGTCCTAAAATATCTGCTCATTGGAGATTGTCCAATGTCATTGACAAACTTACATTTTAGTGAATGTTATCTTTACCCCTGTGCCACTGTTGGTGTAATTGATACTGATGAATTTTAGCCAATTAGTGCGAGTAGTACTCAGGAAATGGCTACTAAGTCCATCTTAGTACAACTGCCCCATCCCTGGAAGTGTTCAAGGCCAGGCTGGACAGGGCTTGGAGCAATCTGCTCTAGTGGAAGATGTCCCTGCCCATGGCAGGGGGGTAGAACTGGATAATGCTTAAGATCCAGTCCAACCCATTCTATCAAGTCCTACAGAATTTACCTGCTGGACTGAAGATCTCAGCAGCTGTCACATTCTGGAGAGGGCAATGATCAGTCTTGAACAGGAGTCAGCTCTTCTGTAAAACAGGGGAAAAGTCTTGGGATCACAACCTGTGATCAAGAGAGAATGAATTGATGTAACTGACTTAACACCTGTCCCCTGCCCCATCAGATATCCTGGTTACCCTTTTGCTAAAGTCAGTCAAATGGGAATTGTGGGAAAGCCCCCTGGAGCAGGATATAGAACCCAAATATCTAAGACTAACTAGGTATGACCTATGACCAGTTCCATAAAGTGGTCCCGAAAAGGGACCACTCCATAGCTGTTGTACAGTATGACAGGTGAGTGACAACACAGACAAGAGTGAAAACCAAACCATGAGACATTTGAATCATATGAAAGCCTGGACATTGCTTTAAGCTGTGAAAAATTAGATCTGTGTAACAAACCCCACTACTGGTGCAGGCTGTAGAAAGCAGAAATGAGGGCTGCGAAGGACCTTGAGGTTGGAAGGGCTCACCTAAACCAGCAGGAAGTGAAAGGAGCAGGAATATTTAATGCTTGAGTCTTAAGAGTCCCATTCCCCAGCACATTTTGAGCACAACTTCCCAAAATATCTTAGCAGTTCAGTCGATTCTTTATTTTCCAAAAATACACTTCTAGAAAAAGATGGTGATATTGCTATACTCAGAACTATTAATAACCAGTAACCCAAGCAGTTCAGTCTTTCTCAGAGCCATAACATGCAGCACATTGTCTTCTATGTTTATAAGGACAAACCAGAACAGCACAGAAAGTTATGATAAAAGACACCTTGTCCCATTTAACAAGAGAAGAACTGGCCATACTGGTATCACCGGAGTCCACCTACTTTCAAGGCTACTTTTGACCTTCTGATACGAAAATCTTTTCTAGAAATATTTTTTCCTGCCATGGCTCACTAAGATTTTCACACACAAGAAGTTCATTTTCTCTAACCCATGAGTCACCTTTTCAGTCACCCTGAATATATTCAGTCAGACACCAAAGATTTACAAAAAAGGTTTTTGCTAGTATTTGTCTCTCCTGTGTGCTTACACACCTCCAAATACCCAGAAGAGCTTATTCATCATTTCAGAGAGCACAACAGCAGCAATATTGATGTTTTCAGAATACAAACAATTAAGTGCTCAGAACTTTAATCAGGTAAAGATTTGTAGGCTTCTCTGACCACCTGAAAGCGTAAATTGAAAGTGCAGGTCGCCTGGAACACCACCAGATGGTAGATATTCTCAGTATAAATGTGGGGAGAATAAGGATGACTTGTATACAAAGATGGAGAAAAGTTATAATTTCTGTTATTTGTGATACTTTTGGGAAACCTTATACTTAATCTTGAAGGTAGTAAGGTTCACATTCTAGCTAGTTTGGTTTGTAATTTGTTCCATGTTTTTAATTTTTCTGTTACAGGTATAGGGCTCTAACATGTTATATGGGAGCCTTGATTTTTCTTAAAATAATCCCCAAACTTACACAGGTGTAACTAGTCTAGCTTCATTATAAAATTAAATTAAATGTTAATATAGCTAAATTAGAATTAATTTAGTCTAATAAGTCAAAGTAGTTTAAACATATTTGAGGTTTTCTTACTACTAAAATTAGAGGTTTCAAAACTGATTATCATGTACCTACACAACACTGTGTAATATAAATGCATCCTGAGTATTCCAGGTGGAAAAATCACTGTGTCCTGTTATTTTTCAGTCTGCTGCTGTTTACCAAAGCTAAGCATCACTGCAGAGGTGTTCAAATTCCCTGGCAGTGTGTGTCTTCCAGATGTGTGAAAGGTTATCTCTGTAGCTATGTTTCTTGGAAATATGGTGGATTGTTTTTAAAAAACTTTGTTTTGAGAAGAGTGGGCAGACAGGTGATTTACTTGGCTACTTGTTGAGGAAACCTTCCAGCTTCATGGAATGGAATAGGATTCCTCTGTCCTGATGCTATATGAATACTTTTTGTGTCCAGCCTTACTGACAGTTTTAATGTTACTCACTGACGTAAATAATTAAATAAATGTAAAACATTTCTGAACTTGCTCCTACCTATAACTATATTAATGTCTTCCATTCCTATGGGTTTAAGTTGGGGATTTTCCTCCGGAAAAATGGCAAATTCTTAACAATTCCAGGTAAATATGGTCCTAGCCTGGGAGGAATACACCTTTGACTGCATTATGAATAGAACTTTCAGGGGAGAGAGAAAATAAGGGCAGAGGCAATGTTATGTCCTGCAGTACAAATACAGACATCTCCCAGGAGGTGATTATGGAGGTTTTTTTTTCCTCTCAGGTACTTGCTCAGAAACTGCAGTGAGAAAAACTTGGTTTAGATGGAACAGTACAATTTATGTGCAGCACAAATGGGTCCCAACCCAGAGACAGCCTGGGACTCTCAGGGCTGTGAGGGTCAGTCCCCACATCACCTCAGGGACCCAAATCATTTCCCCTCAGCCACCTCGTTGGCTTTTTAGTTTGTTTTCAGTCACAGGTGAGAACCCTGAGGAGCTGCTTTACTACAAAAAGATGAAAAAGACTGAAAAAAAAAAAAGCAATGGGAAAGAGAACCTGGAGAACCTGTTGATGGTCTGGCAGAGGGCGGTGGATGGAGATGGCTCGGGCATGTGGTGTGATCCGAGGGGGGCTCAGGGGATGGACGCGGTGGAGGGGATAAAGGGAGTAAAGAAGGTGAAGGGGGTGAAAAGGGATGAAGGGGATGAAGGTAGTGAAGGGGATGAATGGGAGGAAGGCAGTGTTGGGGATAAAGGCAATGATGGTGTGAAAGGGGCAAGGGAATGAAGGTGATAAAGGCAATGAAGGGTGTGAAAGGGGCAAGGGAATGAAGGTGATAAAGGCAATGAAGGGTGTGAAAGGGGCAAGGGAATGAAGGTGATGAAGAGAAGGAAGGGGGTGAAGGGAATGGATGGAATGAAGGCGATGAAGGGGCTGTTGTGGATGTTGGGGGTGAAGGCAATGTAGGGGATGAAGGCAAAAGGGCCTGTTGGGGATGAAGGTGATGAAGGGCAGGAAGGTGGTGTTGGGGATGAGGGCAATGAGGGCGATGAAGGGCAGGAGGGGGCTGTTGGAGATGGAGTGATGAGGGGAATGAGGGCAATGAAGGCGATGAACGGGATGAAGGCAATGAAGGTGATGAATGGCAGGAAGGGGCTGTTGGGGATGAGGACGATGAGGGGGATGAGGACGATGAAGGCGATGAGGGGGATGAAGGCGATGAAGGGCAGAAAGGGGCTGTTGGGGATGAGGGCGATGAGCAGGATGAGGGCGATCAAGGCGACGAGCAGGATGAAGGCAACGAAGGGCAGGAAGGGGCTCTGGGGGTCCCGCGGCGGGCCCTGCCCGCGGCCTCCCCCCAACGTCACTTCCGAGGCTGGAGACAAGATGGCGCCCGGTCGGTGCCGGCGCTGAGGCCGCTCCGCTGCCAGCGGGGCCCGGGTGAGCGGGGGACGGCGGGACCCGCCGGGCGCAGGCGGGACGGGCCGAGCGGGCGCTGAGCAGAGCCGGCGGCGCAGGGAGGGGCCCCGCGGAGGCTGCTGCGGGTGCGGAGCCGCCCCGGGGTCCGCGGGGAGGCGGCGGCCGGGGGCGTGAGGGTAGCGGCGGCAGGTGCGGGACCTGTGCCCGGCGGGACGCGGGAGCGCCTCGGGGAGGGGAAGCGAGGGCGGAGGATGGCGAGAGAGGCTGGTTGGAAGATGATGCTCCGTCCCCTGGGCGGCTTTTTCAATTTTTTTTAATCTTGAAAATGCTGCCTCGGAAGCGTCGGCTGGCTCCGGCCGCTGCCAGCCCGATGCTGAGAGAACTCGGCTCTTACAAACTGTCTTCAGAAGTTCTGGCACTTCGCAGGCCCCAAGGCTCCTGCAGGTCGCGTTCTGCCAAGCTGGGTGAGCAGGGCTCGAAGAAATTAACTCCAGGATTGGTTCCCTCACTGCAAATCTCCATCTATGAGTTATTCTCCTAAGTCGGAGAATAATTCATGATGGTGCAGTGGTACTGTGGGGGAAAAACGTTTGGGGTGAGATGAAAAATATTCATGTGAGAGATTTAGAACAGCTCAAGAGATGTATCTTAAGTGCATTTTTTATTTGAAGCCAGAGCAGCCTGTGGAGCATTGCTGATAACCATCTCATGGGCAGGTAGCTGAAGTATTCAGTGAAGTTTCCAGTGGTTTCAAATTCATATAAAGCTGCAAAATTTCCATTCTGAAGCAGTGAAGAAAACTTTAAATTGTTTTCAACTGTTGAGGAAGGAAGAGAAGGTGGTGTGGCTGCACCTGCTAAATGATCATTCAGTGGCAAGAGAACTATTTTTCTTATTTCACATTTGAGTGAGCAGCAGTGGACAACTCTAGAGAACAGCAGGGCTGCTTGTGCTTCTGATGCTGCCCCAGTTTGCCGTTCCCAGTCTGTGCTCTGGACTTTGGGCATGTTATTTGGATGCAAAGTCTTTTCCAGCTTATTCAAATATACTAAATAGATTAGGGGAACTGGAGATGTACAGCAGCATGGTATGTAATTATTATGTTCCTCACTAGGAACTGTAGTGATAGGACAAAAAGGCATGGTTTCAAACTGAAAGAGGGGAAGTTTAGGTTATATATATGGAAGAAATTGTTCCCCATGAGGGTGGGGAGGCCCTGGCACAGGGTGCCCAGAGAAGCTGTGGCTGCCCTGGGATCCTTGGCAGTGTCCAAGGCCAGGCTGGACAGGGCTTGGAGCAACCTGGGATAGTGGAAGGTGTCCCTGCCTATGGCAGGGGGTGGGGCTGGATGAACTTTAAGGTCTCTTCCAGACCAAGCCATTCCATGATTCTATATTGTTGTCTTATGACGCTTACCACATTTCAGTAAAAATGATGGGCATGTTAAAACTCAGGGCTGCTTTCCTTGGTGTAGAGAGAGATTTCCAACAGTGGAAAAGCATGATGGTGAATCAGTGAGAGCACTGGCACTTTTCAGGTGGAGATATGCATCACTGATAGATGCGGGAGTGACTTTTGAGAAACAAAAGAACTTTTGGACTTGCAGAGACAGCAATGAGAACCATGTGGAGGTACCTGTTGATTTTCAAAGATATGGCACCCAGGATTTGCTGGGACAGCAGTGCCTCCACAGTCCATGGCACAGACCAGAAAAATAAGTGTCACTTACAGTGAAACCCTAGTTATGGTAACTAAAGGGCAAATCATCACTTTGGATACAGATCTTTGCTAGAAATGCCACGATATGTATGGTGTTTGGAGATTCCTGAGTTGGTGCTTGTTTTATGGGAATCCAAAGAGCAGCTTTCTACCAGTGCAGCATGGAAGGTGGGGAAGAATGTTCCAGTACTTCTGTGCACTTGTATAACACATCCATTTTTTATTATTGAAAATTTGCTTGAGAATGGAAGGGAAGTAAAGGAGAACATCTTTTTCTGTAAAAACTGAAATGGCTCTGGAAGTCCGTCCTTCAGTGCAGTGATATCCCCATTTCACTGTTACACATAAAAGCCTTGATCCTTAGGGGTAAATAAGTAATATAAAGTGTATAAAAGGGAGATGCTGCTTAATGGGTGTCTCTGTGTTGAAAACAGAAGTTTGGAGAGGTTTAGACAAGGCAAACCTGTTTAAAGTACTGCAGTATTTTTGCTGTTGAATTTGTTAGCATGGAAAGGGCAGATACAATCCTGATACTTAACCCCCCAAATGACATAATTTCTTTTACCAATGTGTTTTTTCTCCACTGAGAATAAGCTGAAAAATATTTCTTCTCTGCCTCTGTGTAAAACATGCTGTGGTCAAAAGTGGGAGGATGAGTCCTGTGTTGTAAAAAGAAATAACTGAAATCGGCTTTTTCACATAGTAGTAAATCAGCAGTGCACTTATCTGAGAAAATTTTCACTGGGTTTTACTGCATTTGCGAGTCAAATTAAAGTGCACTCATATCTGAAGATTGGAATGGTGTTTCTGCATATTTGCACTTGTTAGAGACTTGTTATTTTCTGTTGACTTCTCTTGACTAGTTGCTGTTTGATTAATCAAACTTGGGGTTTGTGTTGTGTTGGTGATTTCTTGGCTTATTTTCTTGGTTACCTGAATAAACCTTCCTGAGGTATAACAGTTTATATTGGCTACGTGGCAGTAAGCAAAGCCTTTTATCTTACTGGACAATAGGTAATAGATTTTAGTGTTCAGAAAATCATTGTCTGCCCATTTTTTCTCTGTTCTTATTCAGGCAGCCTTGGGTAGCTGAAAATGTCTTTGCATTTAAGTGCCCTTCGATAGAAACAAGGTACCCTGTCATATGCGTATTTTAATCTTTCAGAGTTAACATGAACTTTATTTTTTTTGAATTGGCAAGCTTTGTTTCACCTAATGCATGGAAAATTCGTGGATGAGAGTATTTCAGTATTGAATTGAAAACATGTAGATGTCCTGATGTTTAAAAAATGGTCATGTGCTGCAGCTAGAAACTAAAACAAAGCCAAGAGCTGTGCAGTATCCCAGTCTGAACCCCGGTCATTAGGAAAACAGGCCATGGAGACTTTCAAGTTGTTCCTGGTTCTCTAATGAACATGTTTTTACTGGAGCAGTGACATAATGCATGTCCCATTTTCAGCTTCCAAAATAGGATTGATACTCTCATGCCTGGTTTTTCCTTTCTCTGAATTGGAAGCAGCATTCTCTTTCAAAATGCTTTTTGATTCTGGGATTTTAAAAAACCCCACATAGAGAAATTATAAATCTAGCTGATAAAATCAGAAGGTAGTCTACTTAGTAAAACCTAGGAATGCTTACTAGTCTGTTTCACTCTGATTGAGTTGGAAAGGGATGATCTGCAATGTTGGTTTTGAATAAAATTACTTGCTTTTGTTTGCAGACTTTATTCCTAAGAAGTTATAGGTTTTCTAAGGGAACATTTAAAATTCTGAAGCACAGATTCAGAAATAACATCAAAATACTTTTTGCTTTAGGCATTTTGTTTTAGAGACCACAGTGTTTCCTTAAATACAAATGCCTTGTATATTCTTACCTGAATAAATATAATTTGTTGCCTAAACCTGAGCCTTTCAGAAAAATATTTTTTTCTGAAACTCTAAGATAAAATGATACAGTAGATCATCTTTCTCTGATTTGTTTCCCAGATGCTTTAATGTCTTGAGTAAGTGTGTAGTATTTTTGTACTCATGAGATACAGCAGTAAGTAGTAGTTTAAAATCAATATGACTTGGCAATGTTTTCTTAGAATTAATTTTGAAAATTCAGGTTGTTGGTGTGCGTGCTTCACTTGTGGGATAGAACCCTTATTATTCTTTTCTTAGAGATTTCAGTGAATGGCTGAAGTTCACTGTGGTAGATGTTATTAACAATATTCAGGTCTTTAATAGTTTATGTTGCTGCTGAGTTTGGAGGAAAGGTTGGGTGAAAATACTTGTTACCTGTATTTGATGGAGCTGCTGAGTGACTTTTTCAAAATACTAATGCAGTTGTGGACTATTGCTAACTTTAAAACTGATTTAACGGGGCCATCATTATGCCTTTAATAGATGACAGATTCCCCTGGTGACACATCAGAGCAGCATGGTTTTCTTCAGGGCTTTCCTGGGAAATCCTGCATAGGACCTGACTGTGTGTACCTGGGAATTCATTAGTATGTGGAGTCAGAGCTTGTTCCTACTTGCAGTGATAAGAGTAAAGACCTTGTTGGTACTCAGTGATCATGCTGGGAGCTAATGTTTGGGCAGCAGTTGTAGAATTCATATTTTCTTGAGTTTGTTGAACTTTGTGTACCAAAAGTTAAACCCCAAGTTTACTGTTACAAATACTTCTGTTCTTAAAACGTTTCCTTTAGATAGAAAGAAAACTAGTGACTGTACACAAGACTGTGTATAGTATTAATTTTATTTATTTTACAGTGCAGTTAATCTTGCTTTCCACATAGTTGAGTTCACTGTTAACAGAATAAGTAACTTGGAAGAAGGAAAAAAATGCAGAACTGCAGGTATAAAATTTTAATATGAAGTGTGTATTTTAAATTAATAGCTTTAAAAATACTTGTTGAAGCTTTTGGTTTACTACAAATTTAATTTCTCCCATAATTCTGTTTTATGCTCAAGTGGTTCCAGTAATTGGTAGTTGAAAGAATATAGAGTAGTACAGTCTGTTAGGAATCTGCCTAAACTGTGTTGTGTGGATGTTTAACTACATCAGTATATTAAGATTTGTTGTCATCTCATACGAAATACCATGAGGTATTGAGAGGTTTGGATACAACCATTTGTATAAAAGTTGAATAAAATACTTAGAAAATTTGTAAAAATATCATTATTTTTGTTTTGATAATTCTTTGTTAACTATTAATTGTAAGCAAAATAATTTTGAATTAGTATAGGAAAAAGAAGAAAAGTGTATTTTTACTGCACAAATGAAACAAAGTAAGAAGATTTTGTCTGCTTTTCAAATTTTTTGAGTAATTTATTTAATAACTGGGCTAAGAAAGTTCAGCTTAGAGGACATTTTTGGCTTGACAGGACTTTCCTTTAACTCTGCAGCCCATCACTTTATTGATATTTACTTGTCTGAGATTCTACACATTTAATGGTGGATAGTGATGGTGTTCAATGTTTGCTTCTGGAAGGCAGTCCTTTAAATCCTTATTTTCTGTGGATAACTGGAGTTTTGGGCTAAGTGTGCAGTGTTGGAGATGAGGTATCTGCTTCAGAGGACTGTCATTCACCACTGTAACATGGGCAATTCCTGCACTTGGGTTCCTAGATTTCTTTCCAGATTTGTGATCAAAAGTGATTATGTGAACAGCTAAGCCTGTGGTATTGAGGGAATTTCGATCTTCCAGGAAAGGGAGGAGAAGAGGTAGAAATAGGCAGGTGGAGACAGTAACAACATAAACTCGTGCCACGGCCTGGTACCCCTCAGGCTGTGCTCCTGTGTCCATAAAAGGTTCTGGCTTTTCTTGGCTTTATGTGAGTAATTGTATAAAAATATTCTAACAGTATAGAAAAACGAGACATTTGATACTAAAAATAAGTTGGATTTCATACTAGGAAATTATTTGCCACCTCTCTTGCTACGCAGAATACTTCATTTATAAAACCATGTTGTGTAGGTTTTGTCCCAGTGAACAGTGAATAAGAGTGCTGGGTTTTTCCCTGATGTTCAGGCCTCAGCTCAAGTACAGGAGTTTATATGAAGTCCGATACTGAAATAAGTTAGGAAGTTAGTAATAATGCATTCCAAAAGGAATGCTTTTCTTTGGATGTGTACAAGCTGTTCAGATGGAGCTCCTTATCCCATAACTGGTCTTTGCTGGCAAACTTTAAATCCCACAGAATCAGTTGCAAAACTGGAACTGAAATACAGATGTTTCAGCTCTTTGTTTAAATGCTCATGTAGTATGGAAACACCGGGACAAAGGGAGTTAATCGTGGAAAAGCTGTATACAACAGAAATATCATTTCCAAGGACATTTTTCCTTTTCTTACGGATTTCTTAAGCAGTGTAACATTTGAATGATGCTTGGCAGTGTTGTCACTTTTGCGCAGCATTAAGAATTCTTTCAGTGCAAAGATGTGAGGGATTATGTGAAATTTATTTGGAGTAGATTTTGCTTGAACTTATTTTAAATTAAATGTTAGTACTTATGCAGAGTACTTAGTAAAAAAATTCAGTTGATCATTGTTATAGCAGGAAAACTAAAGACAGGGAAGAAATAGCAGGACTTGAATAAAGTGCTTTAAGTGAAGAGGGACCAGTTAACTTCCAAAAATGGGGATGTTAATTTATTGAAAATTCTGTATGACAATGGGACTAAAAGTGTTTTCAGCCTAATTTTCAAAAAAGGCTGTTTTGTATGCATTAACAAAGAAAGGAAGTGCGTTGATGTCCTTGACCCTTAGCTATGGCATCGTTCTGATTAGTTTTGCCTCAAGTTGTGAGTTTCCAATTTTGATGCCTACTCGAACTAGGAATTTTTGTCAGATACCTTTTGAAGTCTGAGGCTTTTATTAAAAAGGAACGTAAAATGCATTAGTGTAATAAAATACCTCAACACAGCTCAATTTTAAGGAATATTTTACTGTTTCTAATATGGAAGAGTAGAGACTCAATACATGCATTTTTTAAAATTTGAAAACCATATAAGGCCTTCTGTAATGCTTTGTTATAAAACTCTGAAGAGATCTGACTTTTAAAGTTATTAAAAGTACTCAATCTTGAGCAAACTAACTTACTTTAAAAAACAAATGGAACAATCTAACCTAAGCACATCTGTTACATCATCATTTGAAGTGGGAAAAAGATTAATGCTAGATATTCATCTTGAGATTATTCAGACACATTTGAGCTGTAATAACAAAACTGTATCTTGGAGCAGATTTTTTCTGAAGCAAAATGCTCCTTTTCTACAGATGATTTAGGAAGAGAAACTACAGCTCTGTGTGTACTTTCAGTTCAATGTAAATTTGTACATAGGTACGTATTAAATTGTCTGTTTTTCTTTTTAGGGTTCATGTAATCAAAGGAGTTTCTTTGTTGTGTGTATCTTTTCAGAACACAACAGGAATTCAAAATGAATCAGGTGAGTAGAAATGTAAGACTTTATCAAAATACTTAGAACAGTTAATTATTAATAAGAAAAGTAAATCATCCACGAAAAAAATGTTCTTTAAAATCTTCAGTCTCATTAAATTTCATAATCATCCATTCTACAGCATGTATGCTTGTGAGATGTCTGTTATTTCATGGATTCGAGCTTTTTGTGAATTCCCTTTAGCAGTGTATAAGTTATTACTCCTGGCACCTCTTCTAAGAACGTCTCTCCAGAAAATTCTATTTCCTCCTGAAGCTGTACATAATAATTCAGTTCCTTAGAAAACTGGTTTGAAGATTGAAGGCTTCCATTTTTAAAAATCTTTTAATAAAAATCACTTTCCTTTTTCAAATGTGCAGTAAACAGTCTGCCACAAATTGATTGATTGGGAAATTTCAGACTTTTCTGGAATCTCCTGGGACCAAGTGGAAAGACTGGGAAAGCACGTTTCCTTTGTGGAGCAGCACTTTGCTGTATGGAGTCACGAGTATCCTGACTGGAGGGTGTTGCTCTAATCAGCACCAACTGTGCAGCATTTTATTCTGCATTTGTTTATCCAAGTAGGAATTGTCCATCAGTTTGTCTGTCACACAATTGTACTACTTAGAGATATAGAAAAAGTACATGTTGCCTCAAGTTTTTCTCACAAGTCCTTCTCTCTCTGGTTGATCCTACCAAGCCCCTTTGGCATTGGAATGTGACCACCATAGGATATCACACTGCAGGAAAGCCATTTTTACTTTGCTGAAAAAGTCAGCCATGAGCAGAAGCTTTATGAGTCAGAAACAACCACAGTACACAGTTTTATAAAATGCTTTGTATACTTCAGTGCCTGTAGCCAATGTGTGCTTTTATTATCCTTATTTGATCAGCAGCAGGCCTGAATATAGTTAGCATTTGCTGAAGTGTGTTTTCTGTGAAGTCACAGAAGTATATGCATAAGTAGTTACAGCATGGATTGGGTTGGTGGGATGTTTCCTGTTGCTTTTTTTCTGTGATTTAAAGTAAAAAGTCTTCAATATATTTGTACATATTAAAAAGGTAAAAGCAAAATATAATCTTTGTCAGAGCGTTGAAATATGTATTGTAAAAATACATACTTGTATTATATCTACAGACAAATATGAATTATATATATAAAATAGAAATGACATTTGCATTGGCACACTTTTAAGTATTAATAGTCTGATTTGGGGAGCAGGGTTAACTGCTGCTTCAAAATTTCTGTTGAGACTTGAAATTTTTTCACCTGTATGATTTGTTTTGATGCACTCAGTGGCATGAAGGCAGCAGCTTATTGCTCTGCCTGCTTGAGGAATAATCCTGCTTTATTAGTCATTCCAATAAGCTTTGGATTCTGCTAAAACTCTGAAAATTGTAGATCCTAATCTCTAATTGTTATTATTGACTGTTTCCTTCCCATTTGTGTGTCCATGTCCCCTTGTGGCCTGTCCGTTGTTGTGTTCTTCCACCCCGATTTGTTTCTAGAATTAAGTCAGATTTCTGTGCTGTATGTATGACTGCTGATCTCATTTATGCCGTGCTGTGATGTGGGTCATCTTAGAATTAAAGGGTGAGATGACCCTTCCCCTGGCAGTTCTTACAGCAGCTTAGGGTCCTCCTTGGTGTTTCTGGCTTTCACCTTTGGTTTTGAAAGCACGTGGAGCCCACGAGGCTTTTAGTTGTTCGCTGACCATTTGCATTAAGTGTGTATTTAGCATCACTGTGGTGTTTTTTCTTGCAGTGCCCTTGTCATTTCATTCACTGTTGACAAGTTGTAGTGCCAGGTCTGTATAAGAAATGTTTTTGCCTGATGCCAAACATCTTTCAAGTGGTTTGTTCTCATATTTCTTTCATTCTGCTTGTCTCTGCTTTTGGTGTGACTTTGGTGACCCTGAAACTAACTGGGCTGCTATTGATTTGGTTTATGTGAAAAGACTGTTAGTTTTGTGGTTTATCCCACAGAAATCTTGAAGTAGTGAAGAAAAATCTTTTCATAAATACTTTGATATGGCCTTCTTGTTGTAAGGAGAAGAAGGATTAAAAAACCCCATCTGTTGTTGGAATTTATGGTTTTGGGTTTCTTGGAAGATTGCTGTCTCAGGATAGGCAGTACATGTCCTCTTCTTTTAAAAGGAGATCTTGCTCTAATATGTAGATTAGTTTGTCAGAATAGCTGAATAATTTATTTTAAAAACGCCAAGCAAACACGGGGTTTGATCCGTAGCATTTACTACATTTCAGACTGCAGTAAGACAGAGTAGGAGGAATTTGGGTGCTACCTGGAAAACAGCATGGGCAGTTACTTAAAAAGTGCTGAGGAATACAGAAACAAATGACACCTGCACTTGTACTGAAACTTCCTCCCCCCATTCCTTCTGAATTTTTCAATGATTATTTCAAATATTTCCAATACATCTTTAATTTTCAGGCACACAAATGGTGTGAAATTGTGGCAAAGAGGGGGTAGCCAGGTAAGGTGCCTGGACAAGGAGAGACCTCTCTGCTTTCCTGTGCTAGCTGGCACAACTACCCTTCCTCAACTACCTTTTTTAACTTCTCTGCCATCTCCTTCCTCCCTCTTCAGTGGCATCCTTTCCTTTATCTTCTCATTTATCCTCATCCTGTTTCCACCCTAACATGACGCTAACTGGCTATCTGTTATTGATTGCACTGTTCAGGATGGTTTCTTTCCTTTTTGCTCTGATCTCTGATCACCTGTAAATATCTTGTTGCAGGTGCCTTTTCTTCTCTGCTTGTTTGTAACATTATAGACTAATCTGTGTTTGGTTCATAAGTGCAATTATATTGAAAGTGGCGTGAAAAGTTGCTTAATGTGTTAAAAGGTACTGTCAGAGTGTCTGGACTCTGGATTTGATGCAAACAAGAGAAGATAGTTTCAGTTAAGGAACTACTTCAGCCCTCAAATGATCCTTTGGCATTGTTCTAAAGACTGTTCATACTGGCTGATTTAAATGCTAGAAGGTAATTTTCTGATTGACTTCAGAGTAAGAAGCTTAGAAGTGAAATAAGCTTCAGGTGTTTTTGTATTCAAAATTTCAGCCTTGGAAGGAGTGAAAAATACTGTGTTAAGGCTTCAGATAAATGCAAAAGTTGGCTGTAGGACATGCACAAGTGCCCTACCCTTATCAAGAGGTGAATTTTGTAAACAGGAAGATAAATTTAAATGTGATTGTTAAGTCTTGGTAGAAAAGTGATTAAAATACAGTATTTCTTTTTGGTAGACAGACATTGCTTGGGGACAAGTTGTGATCTGGAAAAAATTTCAAATAGCTACATCTAAATTGCAAATAAAAAGAGATTGCACTGATTTGACTGAACTAAATTGTTTATTTTACTGTTTTAAATTTGATTACTTATTACCATTCATTTGAGGTGTGAAATGTATTGTTGTTTAAAGACCATATCCAGTTTTCTAGTACTTGTGAAATCCATTAATATGACAAGTGTTGGATGAGTGTGAGTGTTCTCTGAATGTCCTGCTAATCTCTGGTTTGTGTAGGTAGATGCACAATGAAGTTCTGATTGTATACTACTCCATACAAATACACTTCTTAAATGGTAGAACAGTTTGGGGATATTTACAGTTAAAAGGAGGTGTGGCTATTAAGGAATATGCCAGGAAAATCAAAGATGTATCAGTGCTATACGCTTCTGTCTGAATCAGTTGAGTCTCATTTTTCAGCTTTGATAGGTTAAAGTTTATTTGCAGGCTTGAGATTTTTAACTGTTCATCAGCAGTTGAGATTTTTAACTGCCCATCAAAACCCCAAACCAAAACCAACACTCTCCAAGGAAACTAAACCCCCAAATGAAACCCAGCCAAAAAACCATCCTGCTTTTA
Source organism: Gymnorhina tibicen (assembly GCA_013399875.1). Lineage (NCBI taxonomy): Eukaryota > Metazoa > Chordata > Aves > Passeriformes > Artamidae > Gymnorhina > Gymnorhina tibicen. The sequence continues at coordinate 280,335 of VXAZ01000388.1, read as the reverse complement.
CCTTGGAACTGGAAGTGCACTGTTCTGAGAGCTGTCAGCCACCCTCTTCTATGTCTAACTTGTTAGAAAACACTAGGAAAAATAGGCTTGCTTCTCCCCTGATGAAATCCTAGGGTAACAACGTACTGGAAAGATGTTTAGGTTTCTTTGATAGGCTGAGAAGAGCATGTTTCTTATTCAGCTGAGACATGGCTTCTTGCATATCAGTTCAAGGCAAACATATGTCTGAAAATCAAGCTGCTTTCATCAGTGTTTTTCCTTTTGGGTTGTTGGAAGAGCAAAATAAAGCTTTGCTCTGCTTCGAATAGACTTCAGCTATTCTAACTAATGAATAAGTATTTTTCCTTGGTGTCTTCACTCTTGGATGGGAAGGGATTTCTGGCATTCTCTCCCTTCCATGGTTTCCAATTTGGGGGTCTTTCTCCCCTACAAATAGCTCTCTAGGAGCTCTCTGTGCAGCTGTTAAGCCTTATGAAGGCAGCAGTACAATAACCTTGCTCTGACTCCAGTTTTATAATTTTCTTCCTTGTTGCAGTTAGAACTGGCAGATTTGTTCCTGTAACTCCACTCAGCAAATTGGGTTTTCAAATGTAGTGAATCATTGCCATAGCAGCACCCTGACAAAGATTGGGTGCTGAGGAGCAAGGACTGAGAAGCGTTATCTCTTTTGCTTTAGAGATAAAAAACATGAAATTTGATAGCATATTGAAATGCATTTTAAAATACATTTCCAGTAACCTTTCAGCATGTTTCAAAAGTACTCACTGGAAAATACTCTGATTATTACTCAGTATATGAAAACTACTATTGTATCTCTGCTTCATAGGTAAAAGCCAGAATAATTTCCAAAAAATCAGTTTATTTGGACAAATTTCTCAGTTTAACCTCTCCTAAAAATGATTTCAGAGCTCAGCTATAGCATCCTTAATATTAGAGTTCTGCCTGCCATTACCACCGGTGTTTGTTCCTGACCAGAATGATTAGAGTTCCATGTTAGTTGGCAGGGAGTTTTTTTAAGGCACGTGGTTCAATAAAGGCCTAGTTCTCACCAAGCACAGTTCTTTCAGAATGTGGACGTGTTTTATAGGAAATTTTGCCTTCTTGTAGCTTTGAAATTCTGGCAATTTCTATCAGAAATAGTGTTTTTTTAATTATAAGTAGGTAATAGGGAGCAGGTTGTTTTATGACAAGTGTGAGTGGTAATAGTATGAACAATATTATAAAAATAAGATTGAACCTTGGAGGCTCCTTAAAATGGAACTAATCATTTACTGGACAGTAAATAATTTATTAGCTTTATATTACCTATCGAACTTTAATATAAAAATATCTTAAAACTTCTTGTATTAATTATAACCTGCTGGCTAAAGTTCTGAGCTGTTGCTTGATGTAGGAAATGTGAGTAACATTTATCATACTGAAATAATAACTATTTAAACCTTTTTATTCTCTTTAAAAGCTGCTTTTAGCTTACTCACTTTGTTGCAGAGCAGTAAAGGTGACATGCACATACTTTAATCACCAAGAACTGTAGTGACAGGACAAGGGGGAATGGCTTCACGCTGACAGAGAGTAGGTTTAGATTGGCTATCGGGAAGGAATCCTTGGCTGTGAGGATGGGGAGGCCCTGGCATAGGTTTCCCAGAGAAGCTGTGGCTGCCCCATCCCTGGCAGTGTTCAATGCCAGGTTGCATGGGGCTTGGAGCAGCCTGGGGTAGAGGAAGGTGTCCCTGCCCATGGCAGGGAGTGGCACTAGATGGCCTTTAAAGATGCCTTTGAGGGGCGTCCCTACTCCAGGGAGGAATCTCCACACACACTGCAAGAAGGGATGTGTCAGAAGACCCTGTTCAAAAGTGGGCCTGGGCTTTTCTAGGATGAAGTGCTGGACCTTCAGTCAGGTGTCCCCAGGCAGCTGTGCCAGCTCAGCAGCTTTAGGCCGGTTCTCAGTAGTATCACTTGTTTGTTACTTAATCAGCTCTGCCACATCTTCTCCTCACCCTCAGGATGTTTAGCTTTGGGATTGATGAGTCTGCCTGGTTTTAGCATTATTCAACACCAAAAGCAGCGTGACCCCACCCCCCTCCATTCACCACTGATAGCTTTGCAAATAGGGCATTGTCTTACCCCATTCCAGGCAGAGCATCCTGCTACACTGTGGCAGAGTAGACTGTATATCCCAAGTGCAAGTTCTAGTGTCTGCATTGGAGTAGTTAATTTACTGCAACACCCTCACTTTAATCGGCAGAGCAAATAACTTTTCGGGTTTTTTAATTGTATGCACTTGTGGGAAATTTGAGTTTGGTTTTCTCCTGAAGTTACCTTTTAGTCTTTCTCACAAGGGGTACTTTATCACATAAGGGAAGATGAGAAACTATTTTAGTTTGGTTTTGGGGGACTGATTAGGTTGAGTATGCCTGGAAGTCATCCTTTGAAAAAGGGAAATAAATGATTGCTAGTTAATATATGTGGAATTATCCTCAGTTTGGAAATTTTATTTTAATTGCAAGTCAGAAGGTTTTGAAGCTCGTGTGGGTTGATCACCTGTTGTGTAGTTGTTTTTGCCTGTTAATGGTGGTTGGCTTTTTGACTTGTAGAACACAACTGACTCTCCTGTTGCTGTGGAGACCTTGGATGATGTTCCTGAGCATGTGCTTAGGGGCCTTCCTGAGGATGTGAGGCTCTTCCCATCTGCTGTTGACAAGACTCGGCTTGGTGAGTGCTACAGCTGTGAAAAGAGAATGAAGACTTTTACAGTAGCTCACATAAATTGGAGTTGCTGTGAAAGCGTGGTGCCCTCCTGTGCTGGGTAGAGATGATGTCTGGTGTATTTGTCTGAAATAATTCCTCTTGGGAAGAGTGGACAGCTCCCCAGTCCGAGAGACACATGTAACAATCTCAAGAAATATGAATTGTGAGTAGAAGGTTTGCTTGAAATAACTTAGATTAGTTTTAACTCCTGATATGTGTCTCCTCAGGTGTCTGGGCAACAAAGTCAATTTTGAAAGGCAAGAAGTTTGGACCATTTGTTGGTGACAAGAAAAAAAGATCTCAAGTTAAGAGCAATGTGTACATGTGGGAGGTAAGAAACAGCTTGTAAATGGAAAAATGTGCCTGTCACCAGGTCAGTGTTTTGTATGTAGCTTTTACTTCTTCCAGATATTTTAGAAATAGACTTGATGTAAGGTAATTGCCATCTCTTCCTGCCATTACTAACGGTTATTTATAGACACTTGGATGGAGCAACCATTCTGAATTACAAACTATTGGCAATGTTTGAAATTGCTGTATTTTTTATATGCTGTGTGTGGATCACACCTATCCTTAAGAGTATTTTGGTGATCTTTACTTTGTTGGCTTGAACCCTGAGTGCAACTGAGTGCTGTCAATTGCTTATGAAATTAGGGAAGTTAGGAGGATATGGAATCTCCTAAGGAAACCATATCACTCCTTCTCATTTAGCTCTTTGAAAACCAGCTTTTGGAGTTTTTGTAAGAGTTTTTGAATGTTGCAGTGTTTCTTGTGCTGGGCTTGCCTTGAAGCAAGTGCTGTCTGGGTGGCTGAACAGCTCTGGAAGCTCCACTGGTTGTCAGGAGACCTTGGATATTATGTAGATTTCAAAATGTAAATGTCTGGATAATAATCTGGAGCTGAATCCCATCTACAGTGTCTTTAAGGCAGTTCATCACCACTTCCAAACACTTCAGTCTTTCTGAAGACAAACACAGCACATGGTTTTAGCAAAGTGGATAGTCAAGGAGGGGAGGGGTGGAGGAACTGTGGCATGGAATGTTCTGGAACATGGATTTTTAGGCTAAAGATACTGATAATTGTCATCCATCCTTCTGTCTCCTTGCCTGCAAAAATGGAACTCCCTAAAACACTGAAAACATGCACAGAGCTTAGTGTTAACCTCTATCAGAGGAATTGATCTAGGACATTCCCATAAATGCAAATTCCTGTTTAGAAAAGCAATAAAGTTTTCAAGTATAATGTTTGTTGCATTGAGCTCATGCTATCACAAACTCCACTGCATAAGGCATCTCTAGTTTTGATCTGGTACTGGAACATTTGGTGAGATTGAATCAGTCGAGTAAATTATTGACCTTACAATTGTGTTTCTCAGTGCTGGATGCCAATGTTCATGGTGGATATTTTTTCAGTTTGTGTTGAGAAATGATAGTTGCAAGCCAGCTGTTTCAGAGTTTCCTAGTTTGCAATGCAGGTGATAATGGGAACCCTTGTTAGATTCAAGAGTAATTGTGTGTTGCTTTAATAGTGATTTTAGAGTTAGCAATAAAGCAGCTAAAATGAGACTGCAACAGTTGGTCCCATATGCTGATACCTGAAACCAGTCCAGAGTCTCAACTGTTAGAAAATACGGTTTGTAGAAGGATGGTGATGTGTAGGAGCAGTTCAGTATATGGACACTCAAATTGGGGGAGCAACCTTTTCCGTAAGCATTCCATTTGCTTTTTTAGTCAAATTAATCTGAATAAAAATTAAGGCTTCTAAAACTGGCATCTCCAGTCAATTTTAATGATTTTGAACTGTCATACCAGAGAGTCATTGTAAAAAAGATCAGTTGTGTGTGTCAGTGTATGTCTGTGGTGTCTGAGGAGAGAACATATTTTCCTTTTCTACTGGAGAAAAGCCACAGTTGGGAAAATGAGAACAAGTGTCTGAAAAGGGAGGGAAATGCTGGTTCAGAATGACTGGCACAGCTGTACTGAGTGGGTTTTATTGTGGGTACAGGAATCACTTAAAGTCACAATGTTAAAGAGAGGAGTTGGAGCTATTTTCTTTCTCACAGTGCACAAGGCCTTTAAACAATATTCTGTAAATTAGACTGTAATGTTCTGTAAATTAGAAAAGCAATAAAGTATTTTGGTTTGTGGAAAACCCATAATAAAGTACACAAAAACATAGTAAGGTTATAGATATATATAAAAGTAATCAGTAATTACATTCAGACATATATTCAATATCCGTTTAGCTCTCCCACAGCATTCTTTGGCTCTTCTCTTCCATTTTAACCAAAAGAATTGGTTTTGCAGTCTCATCTGGGACTCTCTTTATGCTTTCATGTTGCAAGGGCTGGGTGTGCTGGTGAACATTCTTTCAAAAGTCAGCTGATGAAATCCATGCTGGAGTAGTTTAAGTAAGGAAGATATTTTCTGTTTGCTTGGAAAGAAACTAAGACGGTTGTGGTGTATTTATTAAAACTTGACTTTTATTGATAAAATTCTATTTCATTAAAGCAACAGTATTATCAGCACAAAAAAAAAAGAATTTATTAAATAGGGGTTTTTCTAAGCTGTTGTAGAAGTTAGATTGAAATTGGAGAACAGTTTGAAAAGCCTTGGGATTACTTGTAAAGTACCAGAAAATAAAAAACTTACAACACTGTAGATTTTTTGACTTTTAGAAAAACAGAAGAGGAAAAATACCCACTGATAGCTCTTTTTATAGGCATCTAAGTTGGATTATAAGAAGAGTGGGAGATGCATAACATCTTGAAAGAGAAGCAGTCACCTGTCGTCAGAAAATTGTGAAGATGTCAGTCCTCTTCTTGCTTTTTTGCAAATTGTCTGGAAATGTAAACCAGGAGTAGGTGTCAGTCTTTTCCCCAAGAACAGAAACAAAGAATTTACACAGCATCTTGGAACATGCAGAATTTTATTGACATGGTCAGTTTTTTAAGGTGATCACAAGACTTCTGAAAGGTTAAAATGTTCATTAATACTGCCAAAAAATTAAATATAAAGTAAGCTTCCCCATATCTTTCCAAATAAAGCAAATGCTTCTAGCTTCTATATAGTAACTTTTTCCAGTTCATCAGAAGGTAAAAATAAAGCTCTGTGGCCTTCATATCTTAAAATCAGTCATTTTACTAAATGTAAAATCTAGAGTATCATTTCAGGCTTACCAAACTGAAAAGAAAGTGTAAAATGTGTTAAGGATTTTGGCTTTTGAGCACAGAGCCTTCAGAGGTGAGATTGCAGGCCACAAATGGGTTTTTTTCCAATTGTAGCAGTTTCTCTAAAAGATTGCAGAAGCGCAGCAACACTTTGCCCAATCCAGCCCTGGCTCTGCTGTGCCCTTTGTGTTGTCTCTGGCCTTGGGTGATACCGAGTACTTGGTGTAGCTGTGAAATGCAGTGTTTTAGTGCAGTGGTGTGAGCAGGTGTGCTTTTGTCTGCTGTCTCTCTCACAGGTGTATTACCCAAACCTGGGCTGGATGTGTGTGGATGCCACCGACCCAGAGAAGGGCAACTGGCTCCGCTACATAAACTGGGCCCGCTCGGGAAAGGAGCAGAATCTCTTTCCTCTGGAGATCAACAGGACCATATACTACAAGAGTTTAAAGGTATCACTCTCTGAACAGCTGCTGCTTTGTTATCTTTTATTATTAACAGTCTTTATTCTGCTTTATTAAAAACCTTTTTTCTTTCTAGTTGTATAAAACAGAGTTTGAAACATTTTATGAAATGTATTTAAAACACTGCAAATGCTACACATCATTGGTATAAATTCTTATCTGCCAATACAGTTGACATTAAGATTTACCGTTAAACTACAGGATGTTTCAGCAGTAAGTCTTTCTTCCTGGGTAATGATTTGCTGCAGCACCAAATTTGATAAACTAGAATGAAAAACCAGAGCGTGTATGAAATAAATGTTCTTCTGTTTTTGTAGATACCAAGACTCTTTCTGCTGAGGATGTTTTTACCGTAATCAGTTATTTTTGTGATCTGTGCATCATATGACAAAGTTTGGCTGTCAAGACACTTTTATGGGTAGCTCCATGAAACTATTTCTCATGGTTTTATACCATTTCAGTTTTGTTCAGGGAGTGAGGGGGAGGCAGGGAAAAGGATGTCGTTCCTGGAGCATTTTATCTCCCAAAACAAGAAAAAAAAATTGTTTGACTATAGTGGTGGAGCATGTTAGGTTAAGAATATTGTGGCTCCAAAGTATTTCTTGAATTCTGGATCAAGACCTCCTAGCAGTGAGTGTGTGTAGCTTGTTTTTATTTAAAATACTTTTGGGGGTTTTGGGTATATGCAGCCTTGTTTTTACACTATCGCTGTTCCTTCCACTTCCTTGTGAGGCCAACAATATCTGTAAGTAACTGATATTTGCTTAAGAAAAGAGTGAGTTGATCCCGTGCAGTTTTGAAGTTTATGGGGCAGTACAGCAGTAGATAAATGTTATATTTTAGGTCACTCAAACTAGATTGAAAAAAACCTCTAAACATTTTCTGAATTTTCTAATGGCATTCAAGTAGAGGTTCACTATTGCCAGTGAACTCTACTGACTTCTCTGCAGTGTTTATTCCCAGAGGGCAGGCTCCCAGTATGACTCTGTAGCCAACCTTGATTTCTCTAGACACTTTATTTTGGATTTCCTCTGCCTTTGCCCAAAGTCCCACTAGCTCATTAATGTAAGTGTGCTTTTGGAGTCATTCTGACATTTTAAATTTCTCACTGAATCTTTTCTGCAAAAGTTTTAGTCCTGACAAAGACAAGCATTCATGTATTTAAAATTTGTTTATTTGATGGATGATACTGCACTTCAGAAAATTACTGCTTAAAGAGGCTGAGCACTGCTGACAGAATAACAAATACTTTGTCTCAGCACTGGAATATCCTTTTGTTCCTTTGGCAGTTGTCTCTTGCAACTTGATGAATTTTATCCCAGTCACACCTTACTGCTAACTGAGACAAAAGAAGGCATGTAATAAAGAACATCTTAAAAGTCCTTATCTTTTGCATATTATATTAGGATCTCTACACTGCCATTTTAAACCTGCTGTAAATTTACCAGCCCAGGTATGAACACATAGTTCTTTCCTGATCTTGATCATAATTCATAAATTTAGGGGAATTCCAGTTGCTGACAAATAAACAGCACAGATTTTATTTACCCCCAAAGGTGAATTCTAGTGGCTTGTGTGTATTTTTGTTCTGCTTTACCTTGAAGCATTGAAAGTATAGCCATGGGGTCTTATTTTTCCCCAGGTTTCCTTCAGCTTTTTGTAGGTTTTTAATTTGTAAGTTAAACAGGCTGATTTCCAAACCTCGTTGCTAAGATAACGAAGTCCAAATTTGCTTGGTGTAGAACCACCTCAGAACTGTAGAGCTTTAACTTCCCTGTTCCGTGCTCTTGATGAATGGTTATAGAATAGAACTTGTGAGTGAGCACTAGCAAATGCTTTTCTCTTCCATCTTCTCTTCATCTTTATTGAAGGGCTGAGGGTATTTGTAAGCTGCTTTGCATCTGCTTTCCCCAGGATGCCTGTGTGAGAGGTGTGGTATTGCAGGGGAACAGCTTAAACTCATGATGCAGTTTCAGCTCTTCCTGCCTCTGCTCATGAGAGGAGCTTGCCTGTGTAGTGTTGTTCTGCACACGGGACAGAACTTGAATTCTAGGAAAAGTAAAATACAGTGAAAACGCAGTTTCAAAAAGTCTTCTGAAGAAACTTGGCTATGAAACTGTACCTGATTAAAATGAAATTAATTTACTTATGGAAGACTGTTTTGCCAAACAGGTTTATAATAACTCAAGATCCTCCCTGTTACATAGGAGAGAGCAACATAACATTCATTGGGTTATAGAGTGTGAAAGATTCACACAAGTAAATGTCAGACTGTTCACTTTGCTTATGTTTGGTGAGATGAGGCCACACCCAAGTGGAGAAGCACAACATCACAGTAAAATGCAGTGTCTGTGGTGAAAAATAGATACTCTGGTAAGGTCGGGCAGGCAAATGTCTATCTCAGTCTGTACAAGACACATTGCAGTGCCTGAATGTGCACAATTAATTGACTTTTAGGCAATCCTAACTCTTAGGTTACTTACGTTGGGTTAATAACTTATGAGGATATTACTCTTGAAAATAACAAATTTTGAACTTACTGTAAGCCTTTTGAACAGAAAATACTCAGATTAAGGACTGTTACATGTTGCAGTTAAAACAAAAAGCACAAAAAAAGTGCGTGGGAATTACTAACCTGATGAGCCTTTCCAAAATTCATACCTTTTTTAGCCAGGCTGTTCCAGCCTGACACTGCTCCACCAAGGATCTGTAGGGAACAGTTTGGAGGAGGTTGGGTTTTGGAGTTGTTACTAGAGGGTGTCACGAGGAAGAGTGGTGGTACAAGTGGCACTGGCTTGGTGTAGTCCTTCTCTCATATTGCTACTGAGGGAGCAGCTTTAATTGTCTGGTTTTGAAGCTGCTGCTGCATCTCATTTTAGAAGTACAAGGTTAGAGGCCTTGATTTAGATTCTAGAGCAGTCACAATAAAACTAAATTCATCAAGTTGAACGCTAGCTCCAGCCATGCAGCCAACAAATTACATACTTGTTACCACCCTGTATTTGCATTGCCTGAAACCTCAGCCAGATCTTTGCTCTGGCTTTGTATATTTTTTAGATGATAAGGAGTTTTTTTTGCATCAGACAGCTCTGCTGTGTTCCTTGCTGCTCACCAGCTACAAGGCCATGCAAATAATTTTGCCGCTATTTATCCTATCAGGCCTCTGGAACTCAAGGAAACCAAACCATAGGCTTTGCTTATAGCTTAAACTCTTCCCTTAGTTTTTGGCATCTTGCACCTCTTGTTGTTCCACTGTCTGGGGGTATGATGATAATTATCACCTTTATCATGTGCTGTGAGACCTACTGAAAATGGGCTGTAGAAGAAAGAAATTCTACTTTTGTTCTTGATACAAAATTCCCCTTTGGCTTCAGACTGGAAATAATAGTCTGAGGACACCCTTTGCTCTGATGTAATGACTAAAAATAGGATCTGGTCTCCACCAGCCCCATGTTCATTAAGCCCTGAAAGAGGGGGATTGTAGTTAAGGCATTTGAAACATTTTAAACATTTAAATTTTTCTGGGTTTTGGGTAAAATGCTTCAGGAAATGGAGAAACAATGAGGAAGATTTAAAAAGTAAGTAAAAATACATCTTTAGTCTGCCAACTTGGGGACTCAAATATTGAGTCTGATGATATTTTAAGGAGCATGTGAAATGAAATGATCGATACAGTTTTTTTTATTGCCAGTGCTGGGAATATGAGTAGCATTTGCAGTGATGCCCAGTTGACTAATTTAATCTGTGGATTTTCTTTTTTAATTTGATTAAAAAGAATAGAAATGAATTTGGAATTCAATTCATTCAATTTGGAATGGCAAGCAAACCTTTGATTTTTGTGATCAAGTGGATTTGTTGAACATGTTGTAATTATCTGTATTCCCGTTAATGCACTGCGACAATCTTTTCCTGGATCTTAAGATTTTGTACCAGATCCCTGCTGTAGTGGCTGCCTGAGCAGTTACTTATTATTATATTATAATTAGTTAATGTTATTTAATGCTTTGTATAAGGTAGGTATGTTTGTTCCAACCTGATTGCTCTCTGAAAAGAACTAACTGTGAATATCTGTAGAAGTGAGCACTGGGATTTAAATCAGTGTCACTATTTGAGGCAAACCACAATTTTGGACATTACAGCTGGAAGGTTCATGCCAAAAATAATAATAATAACAACTGTGTATTAATTATTAATACAGGGACTATATTAATAATGAACTCTATAACTGTATTAATATTAACTATAACTGTATTAATATTATCTCTGTATTGTCAGGAACTGTAGTGATGGGCCAAGGAGCAATGGATACAAATTGAAAGAGGGGAAATTTAAGTTAGATGACAAGAGATTCTTCCCTGTGAGGGTGTGTGACACCCTGGCACAGGGTGCCCAGAGAAGCTGTGGCTGCCCCACCCCTGGAAGTGTCCAAGGCCAGGTTGGACGCGGCTTGGAGCAACCTGGGACAGTGGAAGGTGTCCCTGCCCATGGCAGGGGGTGGAACTGGATGGACTTTAAGGTCCCTTCCAACCCCTTAACATTCCATGATTATTCTGATTTTTTTTTTTGGTGGGTTTTTTGGTGATTTTGTTTGTCTTTTTTTCTGATTTTGTCTTCTTTTGTGATTTTTTTCTGTTCTTTTTTTTGTCATTTTTGGAGGTTCTTTTATTTTGGTCTTTTCTTGTCACTTTTGTGGGGTTTTTTCTAGCTTTTCTTGTGAATTTTTGGGGGGATTGTGAATTTTTTCCCATGATATTTTTGTGGGTTNGAGGACGACCCGGCGATAGCGGCCGCGATCGAGGAGGAGCGAGCGAGCGCCCGCAGCCGCCGGCACTCCCCGAAAGCCCGCAGAGGTACGGACCGGACCGGCCCCGCCGCCGCCAGCGCGCGGGGGAACCCGGCCTGCGGCCGCCGTGACCTTCCGCAGCCCGGGAGAGGAGGGAGGGGAGGGCCCGGCCCGGCCGGCGGCGCCGCGGGCGGAACGTGGAAGTTGTG
>VXAZ01000388.1:207603-268805 GCA_013399875.1 Gymnorhina tibicen | reverse complement strand
TCCCGGTCCAGCGGCGGGACACGCGGGGCCGCCGCAGCCGCAGCGATCCCGCGTGGGGCGGGGGCCGAGCCCGCGGCAGCCGCGATCCCTCCTTGGGAAAGGGAGCGGAGTCCGGGGCCGCCGCGATCCCTCCTTGGGAAGCGGGAGCTGAGCTCGGGGCCGTCGCGATCCCTCTTTGGGAAGAGGAGGCTGAGCCCACGGCCGTCCCAATCTCTCCTTGGGAAGCGGGAGCTGAGCTCGGGGCCGTCGCGATCCCACTTTGGAGAAGGGGGAGCTGAGCCCGGGAGTACCGGATCCTTTGGGAAGGGGAGGCTGAGCCCGGGGTTGGGGGTGCGTCAGTCGAACCAAGTGAAGAATTCCGGTCCTGTTATTCCCTGCGGTTTTTAATTTCTTGTTGTTTCTAGGCCGATTTGTTGGTTATGGAATTTCGCAGACGGTGGGAATGGCTGCTCCGGGCTGACTTCGGCCGAGGAGGGAGGGTGGGACAGGAGTTTCGGGTGGTATAAACGCATTATTCCCTCTGTGAATATGTATGTCAGACCAGACATCCATTATTTTTTCCATGACTAATTCAGCAGCAGGGTTTTTTAGAGTGCGTGTGCCTCCACGCGTGGCCTTATATAACTGACATTTTGACTAGCGTTTTAGGCCAAAATCACAATAAAGCCTTTAGTTACAGGGAGTAGATATCAAAGGGAAATATTCACAGTTGTAGCACAGATGTATCAATTCTTCTTGCATGGGAATATCTACATTTTGGGATTCTCCGGAGGTTACAAATGAATCCGTGAAAGATAATATTTTAAGAAGCATCATTATAATTTTTTTAAACTTTAAATGTAGGGCCTGATCTTACAGGTGGTGCAGTTGACTGTGGAACTCACACTGGAAACAAGGTCAGATATTGAGAGCAGTTATTGTGTAAGCTTTTTATTTGAGATTGAGGAGGGGGGGCTGTAGTGCAACACAGTTATTTTGAACAGTATTTCGTAGGTTAAGCAAATACAAACTGAAATTCAAGCACTGAGTTTTATTTTATAATGAAAAGCATATTTAGCACATATATAAGCAATACTTGGTAAATTGCAGGCTGTATTACGTTTTTTTCCTAAATCTGCATTATCTTAGCACATGGAATTTGTGTGCCTATGATTTACCTGAAAGGCTAGAAAAACAACCTGCAAGAATTTGATTATATGATAAATCAGAAAAGCCAGACAGAATAATTTCTAAGGTAATTTTTCATGGCATAGAAGTTTGATTTGCATTCATGAAGTTATAGCTAAAAATATCAGTAAACTAATTTGGTTTCTGGGTTTTGATTTTGTGGTTTTGTAGGTTCCATGTTTTAACTGTTGTGGATTTTACAGATTTCATAATTAGGAACAGTAAATATTTTTCTTCTTTTTATAAACACAAGCTCCTTACCGAGACTCACAAGTATTGAATAGAAAGCAACCCAGCAAAAACCAACTCCAAGCACAATATTGATGAAGTACCTGAGATTAACCAAGAATAATCTATTTATGGAGTTATACTCGTCTCATGAAGCAGAAAGACCAAATTCTTAGTATTTATTTGATTTGAATTGTTAGATTAAAGTTTCAGCTCTAAAATGATAAGGCAATTCACTGGTTATTTTGAAATTTTATAGTTCTATTTTTCAAAGGTTTCATTGAAATTTTTTTTTTTTACTCTACATTTACTTGCAGTTATTTCAGTGTTTGTAGTAACATCTGCTAATATTTGCAATTCACAGCAATCTTCTTACCAGAAATACATTTTTTTCCTGCAGATTTGGTAGCAGTAGCTGCAGTGAGGATTCCAGAATGGTTTCTATTCATGTCCCTGTTTTTGTAGATGCAGCTGTATCCTTGGATATGGAAGCTTCTTAACCCTAGACTTGAGGGGTTTTGGGAAATAAAGGAAATTATGATGAACATGATTGAAAAGTAATTAATTAAAAAAAAAATTCTAATTATATGATACAAAGGGATGGGAGGAGAAAGATTTTTCTGAGTTATCTTTATGTGTGTGAAAAATTGGGAGTCAGTATAAGGTAATATTTGAATTAAATAGCAATTTAAGAAACTTGCTAGAGGGTTGAAATTTGAATTCATTAGTGACCTAAACAGATCAATACATTTTTTAAATTTTAGTTTGGCCTATGTTCCACGTTGTTGTCTTACACATTGAGAAGAGGATATAACCAAGTAAGAATTGCCGAATTCTAACAACTGTGAATGAGTGTGTCCTTTAGGAACACATTTTCCAGAAAAGTAAACTGACAGTTTAATACCTTAGGAAAGACTAGAACAAGACATTATTCAAGAGAGAGAGGTGTATTATGATTTAGTGATACAGACCATGTAGGTATTAGATTATCTAATATATATACATATATATCTATATATCTATATATCTATATATATCTCGTAATTATTCTGTATTATCTATATATCTATATATATCTCGTAATTATTCTGTATTCAGTAAAACAAAGATCCTTTTGAATTTTTAAGGCATTTTAGGTCTTATGCTTGAACAGTTAAGATATTTATCATTTGAGAAATAACCTTGTTCCTGCCACTTATTTAATGAACTCTTGACAGACCAGAAAAGGTGACCATTTCACAGGTATTAAAAATGGGCTCTTTTGCCCAATCTGTTGATCAAGGCTTTCATTGCTGTAACATGTTCATGTTGCAGGAGGAATCCTCTTTCTGAATGAATGAGAATCCTGTCGTGCTGTAAGTCAGACTGAGTTACCAGAAGAAGCAGGACAGGCTGAATTTGTGAAGTGTAGGTGAGCCAGGAGCTGACCAGGCCTGGGCAGACTCAAAGTCCACACTGAACTGCTCGCCCTGACCTTCAGCTGCCCTGTTTGCCAGCGATCCCTGACACAAGGTCCATAATCTCCTTTAGAGTGTATCTAGGATGGCACCTGGCATTTCCTCCAGGTCCCTGTCTCCCTCCTGGATATTTTTGGTTTTGTGTTCTGCATTCACACTACTTCATATTCCCCAGGTGTTTCTGTTTGATGGCTCCTGCCTGGCTTGGCTGTAGCTTTTCTTAGCTGGAATAAATCCTCTACATCTTCCTTCTACCATGCACAGCAGCTCAGGAGTCCTGGAGGGAAAAAGCAGTTCTTGCTAATTTATTTTCATACATTGAAGCACTGTGTGTTGTTCCTAAGGTGCATTTGAGATTTAGAAAGAAATTTAGTGGGATAAAAAGGTATTGAGAGGGGTGAGAATGCAACTCCCCAAAAAGGAAAACCTGGTGTACCATCACAGTTTTTTATCGGAGCTGAGGCTGTTATCTCTGTCTTAACTACACAGTTCAGACCCAGCAGCTGCCAGTGCATGGCCAGCAATAGCTGAAATTATTTTTTTGTTGTTGCTTTTGCATTTTCTCAAATTCCATTTTTTTGTTAAACATTTATCATTGTTTCTCCCAGGTTGTAGTTAACGTGCTTCTGTTCTGCCTGCCAAGCTTGTAGGGAAATTTGCTCAATCAAATGCATTAGCACAAAATCTTTCAATAATTCTCCTAAGGAAATAAAAAGAGAACAGCTTGGGTTCACTTTGCAAGTTGGGTTCATGTGTCCTTGAGAGAAGTAGTGTGGATTTTTTTTTTGTCTCATCAGGGCGTTTCTTCCTTTGCATATGACAGGAATAATTTCTAGCAGTGAGCAGTGCAGTCGACAGAGTGTTTCCTTTAAAAAGAATACATGAAGCCTCTGGCTTCAGAGTCATTCAGGCTTTTTCAAAAAAGGTAACTTTTTAGAAGCTAAGGGTTTTTTTTAAAGAAAGAATAGTCATTCAAGAGATGGTCATACCTAAACATATCCAGTGTTTTTGTCAGGCTGTAATCTGCTTTAAGGTTCTGCATAGGCTCCAAACTGTGATCAAACAAGGCTAAAATCTCATTTCTGTTACGGATTATGTGGCAGATCAAAAGTCTGGTTTTGAAGGTAGAAAGATGATGATGTTACCCAGGATGAAAACTTGCCCTGCTACACGGTTGGGAGTAATACCTCTAAAATAGCCTTTTCTGGAGAGAGAAAAGGACAACGTCTCCCTTTCTCCCGTGCTTGTTTCTGTCTCTGGAGGTGCTCTGACCCTCACTGTGTTCCCCTCATATCAGCCAGGCCCAGGGCTCCTCAGCAAGTGCTGCGTGTGCAGCTCCCTGGGAGCTGCTCTGGTGCCATCAGGCTCTCAAGGGGGGGAAAAGTCTGTAATTTCATTCTTCCGAAAGCATATGCTGCATAATGCAGCAAAATAAACAGCTGGAGTGGGTTGTGAAACCAAATGACCTCTCAGCCACAGTTGTGTCAACTCCTAAAATATTTCTCTATTGTAGTGCAGGCAAAGCACCTGCGTCAGGGTCACCTGTGTTGTGGACAGCCCCTGGTGATTGTTCAGTATGGTTTTAAAGTCTCAAAGCATTGCTAATAAATCTTTTAAAGTTTTGTTACCGTAAGTGGTTCTATTACTAATGTTGCTGCTTCCCATAGTTCTTACCGGGTTTTAGGGAGAACACGAGCTATAGGGATACTCATAGTAACTAACACTGGCCCAGAGAAGGTGTGAGATGAAGGTGGGTGAATTAAGATTGGCTGTTACAAATAATTATTGTTCCTTGGTTTATGTCAGGCTGGATGCAAAGTGCAACTTCAGGCTTCTGCTTCCCACATGTAAAGAAAGTCTGTCATCCTAAAAGTTACACTGTTTTTTCTCTTGTCTGAAAGTGTGACTATTGCTGAAACAGTGTCAAATTGTTGCTGGGGAACAGGAAAATGTAGGGATGAAATATGCAGGTTAAATTCTGTGATAGTGGAAATCCTTGCAGTTTGTCTTCTTTTGTTAATAATTTCTTAGGCATTCTCATGTGGTTCCAAATAATTAGCTGTACTTGAGAATGCCATAAATATGCATCCTGTTTATAAAAGGTAGGCCTTGGATTGCCATCTAGATGTCATCCCAAATGGAAATCATGGTCAAATGATGCCCTGATTGTCTGGTTTTTAAGTTATACAAATTTATTGGGCTTGTACTTTGACTGAGTTTAAAAGTTTGTTTCTAAATAGAAAAGAGTTCGTGAGAAAAATGATTGTGTATGAGTTGGAAAGTAGCTTATAGAGGGATGTGTAAGTTGTACATTTGTAGCAAGGATATAATGAAATCATATTATTATCTAAGCTCTATTTGCAATAAATGTAATGAAAAACTCAGATAAGAGCTCAAGGCTTCAAAGTTTCCTAACCAATGACTGGGAAAAGATGAGGGAGGAAGGAAGAGGTCATCAAGATCATCTGGAGCAAAGTCTTAAAATGGAATTTACTTTGATTTCCCCAAATCACATTGATTTGCAAGAAGAGAACAACTCCAGTTCAAAAGCAGCCTTTGATATGTATCTCTCATGGCAGCATCTGTCTGGAGAGTATCTCAATCATTTGAGGTCTTCTAAGCAGTGCAAATTTTCTTTTAACCCCCATATATGGGGGCCTTTGAATGGGAGGCTTGTATTACTTTAAATTCCCATCTTCACCTCTCCAGCAGTGCCCCCAGTTCCTAGGACAGCTGCTCTGAGCTTTCAGAACAGCCGAGTGAAATTGGTATCACTCATTCCAGCCTTGCTCCTGCCTGTGGGTTTAAGAATGGGAGAAAATAAGCCTTCATTTCAGGAATAAGAAAATAAATTACCTATGTTTAAGAAAATTTAAAAATTCAGCACTGAATTGCATGTGTTGGCCCCTTAAACTCTGCATTTCTAAGTATAAACTTCTGGAAGTACTACAAGCACCTTGCACACACTGTTACTTTATCTCTGTGGGTTTTTTGTGTTTGACTTAAAATTAACAGTCTGGCTTTCATGGTTGTTACAAGTTGTATTTCTAGCTACTAACTTAATTCTGCTAAAAGCAGATGTATGTAGTTATCTAACAGAATAAAAATTCCTGGATTATTTGGTAACTCAGATTCTAAAGCATTCTGTATTTTTTTTCATACTTTTACATTTTTAGCCACACTTCCTTAGGCTGCTTTTCTTAAGTTAAAAAAGTAAAATATATCTAGACCACAGTTGTGGCATTTCTCAGCAAATTTGGTAATGCTGTCTTCAGTTACATAATCCACAGTGGGAAGTGAAATAAGGCACCAGGCAGCTTTCTATTATTAATCTTTTTTTTTTTTCAATTGATCAGGGTTGGCTTTGAAACAAGGGGTGACCTGGAAGAAAAGCTGCTTGATATTCCACTGCTGATTTTTTAAATTAATCCAGTGCGTTTGGAAATTATTCTTCTCCTTTCCTAGTAAATATTATTTTGGTTTTCCTGAAAAGAAGTTAGAAGTTACTAAGTTGCTATTGAAATACCAGTTTCCTTGTAGAAATATTTTATTGTATTGGGATTTTCCAAAACTTTCTTAGACAGTTTTCTTCTGACTCATAGAATTGTTTAAATGCTTCTGTGTAAAAGACGTGGAGAAAATTTGCTTACTGCTGTTTTAGAGAAGAGCTTTGAGATAGACAAGTACTTTTGGTTTTTATTCCTTCAAGTATTTTGTGATTTAGAGTTGTCTTGTTGCTTACAGAATATAAGAGAACAAACTCAATCAGCAGTAGCCTGACTGCCTTACATCTCACTAAATCTGGGTGGCTTTTGCTCACATGAATAATCCTTTCCTGAATTCCTTTGTGTTCCCTCATATTAAGTCAAGGCTTTACCAGCCACTGTTGCTCTTTCTATGGTTTCCTGACCCTCCTGTGCAATCTCCCACTTCAGTGTTTGTTTTCCAGCTGGTGACTCTGGGGTTTATGGTGGATGCAAGGTAAAGTCAGTTAATGACTTTCAATGTATTCTTATTTTATTTGCCTCCTGCTTGAACTATCTTTTTATTTAGGGAATGCTCTGAGTTCTTATAATAAGAATCTTCTGTACCTCTTAATAATTTCTTCTGCTTTTCTCTAGAATTTTTTTTTATGCCTCATCTTTTCAAAACCATTTGACCAGAATTATTATGAATAATATATCATTAACTGGACTAAACTTTTAAATTGCAATATACTATAATTTTGCGTTGACCATTTATTTTACTTGAATTGTTTACAGGGAATGTCTTACACTGAGGAGGGCTTATCTGCAGATGCCCCGTGTAATTTATTATGCAGTGGTAAACAAGCACATTTAACTTAACCTCAGGAGTGTGCACACAAAGTTTTGATAGCTGGTTTATTCATGGAAGACATGCAGACTCCATTTGAGTGTGTGGCTGAGAGCCCTTTTCTTTAATTGAGATCTCCTTTGTAAGGTAACTGTGTTTGTCGAGTCTCTGATGCTTCTCACGTCACTGCATTACAAACCTGCAAAATAGCAAAGAAATTTATTTATATTTTATTTATTAACTGTTTTGTATATTTTTCAAATGAACAAAAAGGAAAACCATTTGTAAGACTAGAGTGTATTTATTTTTTTCAGTCTGTCAAACCTTCCAATTTATTTTGTCATTCTTGCCAAGAGTCTTACACAGATTGACAGAAATGACTTTGTTCTGAAGCAGTCTCACTGGCCTACACTTGCTGTGTTAAGTTCCTCAGGGAAATGTTACAGCAGACTGACTTTTTGCTTAGGTTTATTATCAGTTATTGAAACAAGACTCAGTGGTATTTCAGCATTTGTAGCTAAGAAATTAGACAATGTCTGACCATTTTCTAGAAGTATTTACTTGCCTTTTATACACTTTTCCCCTGGAAAATCACAGTACTTACTTGGATCACCGGCGCCTGAGAGTTTTTTAGGATGAAGCTTTCTGAGCACTTAGGAGCTTACCAGCTGTTAAGAGTTAATTCTGTTGTTACACTTTGTTATCAGAGTTCTATGAGAGCTTTTGATTGACTATGATTAATGCTGCAGAACTTCAGAGAGACACTGTTATTAATGTGCTGATTGACATGAAGTTATTCTAGTGAGAGTATTATAATAGCTGAAAATCCATCATCTTGATTATTATTGCTGCAAAATGCCATGGAAATGAGTAGTCAGCTATACATTATTCTAACTCATGTTGAGAGCCAGATGCCTCACTCAAGTCTCCTCAGATACAGATCTCAGTTTGTTTGGCAGGCCATCCGAAACAATTTGACTGTTGAATGGGAAAGGCCTGGTGTTAGTAAAAATGATTCATAGAAATTTGGGGAAATTTTCTCAGGCATCACCATTACTCAGGGCCGAGTCCAATGCAAACTTCCATATGTTGCTGCCAGTAAAACTGCAGACTGTGGAGACAGTGAGCTGTGGTGTAAAGCAGCTCAGTGCAGTGATAGCTGACCTGTCTAGCAGGGGATTGGGATCAGAATGTTCAAACACCCACCTTTGCCATAATTGGATCCTCAGTGAAGTCTTAGAGTTGTCTTGGGCTTTTCTTGAGGAGTAGGTCTTACCAAGTGGCAGTGAGTTGAGGAGAAAATGGACTTTCCTGCAAAGTGTTCCCTTTCAAGTTGCAGGTAAAGAGCAGCGAGTCTAGTGTTTCTGATCTTACAGACCCTTGTCAGGGATTGCAAAAGCAAAGCGGACTTTGCGCTGAAACTTAGCTCATAGCTCCCAAATCCCAAACTGGGTGTTTGGTGTCACCCTCCACTCTCCCCACTCAGATACCAGAGCTGGTTTTATTTTCTGGTTCCTTACCTGCAAATTAAATTGTCCAAGTTATGTTACAGTGATGTTTTATTTCTGTAGTCTGTTTTAGTTGATGTTTTATACTATAAACAAGTATGTGCAGAAAACTTCTAGAACTTTAACCCATTTAGATCAAATTAGACTTTCATCTTGAATGTAGCAGTTAATGGAGCAGAAGACAAGTACATTTGTGCTCTGAGATTTGTTTTCACTGTTTGAAAAATGGAGGAAGTTGTTCCCTGTAGTGACTTCATGAGCCTGTGACCTTTCTTGGTGTCACAAATTAGGCAGATAGCAGTTTGCTCTTGTCTGGTTTGGGGCATACTTTAAATTTAGAACTTCTGTTGTTGGTCTTGTTAACATGAGCACCAACTGTTGCTGTTGTCCTGCAGCACAGTCCTTTTGAGAAATGGACTGATTGGGCAACTGGAGGATTACAGTTCCTTTGGAAATATAATTCAATGTATCTCATGTTATCAGAGAAGGCTGACAAGCATTTCTCTAAGAAAGTATCAGTGGCCTGTGGCTGAAATGAATGAAACACTTTGTTTCACCAAGGAAGTGAAGCAAATCTTCCACAATTTCCCAGCAGATAAAAATGATTTGGTGACTATATTGTACATTAAAATGATGAGTTTTCATAGTAATATTTATCCTCATTTATCTACTTCTGTAGAGGACCTGCAGTGATATTCTGCCATTTTGACCTTGGATTTGTCACTATGAAGCTGGAAGGAGATGAGTCTTTCCAAATTTAACAGATACGGAGAAGCAGAGTTTTCATGCTGCAAATATATCTTGACAGGAGCTGGTTATTAACAATTAGTGGTCCTTGTTAGGTTGGAGACCAAGTTGAGAAGATGCTGTAATACTTTTAATGGGGACTGATGGAAAAACACTGCATACTTACTGTAGTAGGTAGTTGGTTGTACTGAAGAAATATAATAAGGTTAAAGGAAAGAAATTAGGAAATAGATGTCAAAGAGGGGGTGAAATACTTTATAAAACACAGAGAGGTGATTTTACTGGGAATGCTTATGGGATAAAAATTTCTGAGAAGTAACATGTTGCAAATATGGCAAACAAAAGGATTCATTTGGGTAAAAATGAATAACAGGACAAATTTGAGTGACTGTAAGTGAAAATGTTGAGTGTGACCTTGTAGCAGTTCTGAGGGGTTTAATTTTATCCATGGGAGCTTTGACATGGTGGTAGCACTGTCTGGATCCTGCATCTGTGAAACAAGGCTTTGCTCTTGTTTCCTCAGCAGTGGGGACTCTGTTACAGTAATCCTAGGGCTCCTGTTAGACACAAAGGCAGCCCTGTTTCCTGCGAATTGTAGCCTTTGTACAGCTGTGTTCTCCAAGCAAAGCCATCACCCCTGTCTGGGCAAACGTTTGGATCAATGGTTTGGGTTTGGTTTTCCATGCAGTGACAGCTTTTCACTATCTTTGTCTGAGTTCTGTCTGTTCATAGAGAGGCAAAATTGCTCTGGGTAGCAAGACACCACCTTGATCAGCTGTGTGTGAAGGGCTTTTGGGTCTGCAGTGGACTCAAAAGCCCTTTTTTCTATTACTCTTTTTTAAAAACACTTACTGGTGTGACTGCTGCTGGGTTGGAACATACCTGGTTTGTCAAACAGCAGAATAAAATGACAGGTAAAGACCTAAGTAGTTACTTTTAAAGATAACTTAGCTAAAACCCTAGATATTTTTGATGTAATCCTCTCAAATGTTCAGTGATGCAAATAGGGCCATGACCAATATTTGCATTATTTATTACAGATAAAGGCAGTAGTGATCATTTTAAACTTGCTGGTACAAGTAGTTGTGTGAGGTCTTTCATTTGCATTACCTTGTAAATGCTGCTGTCAAAATAGTTGGTATTTCTAATTATCTGAGAGTAACTTTATTTCACAAACATTTTGGGGCAAGCTCAAGTGACTGGAAGCAACATTTTCTGGGCTTAGATAAAAGCTCTGATTGGTTAAAGCAGAGATTTAAATTTAGACATTCTCTGTACTAAAGACACAATTTGGGTGCTCTATTTTAAACTGAATTTTATATAAAAACTGGCTAAATATAGAGAAGAGCTATTTCTGGAAAGTGTGTGCCAGCTGACATTTCTTTTGCTACTTTTGCTTTTGTCTTAATACTTAGCAAAACAAAAGCTCACGGAATAAAAGTACAGAAAAGAATGTTCATTGTGTTTTCTGTCCTGGGCTGGCTGTGGGAGCTGTGGCAGTCATGGAGCAACTTGCTAGGAATTTGTAGTGAATGAGGGAGGCTGTGTGATTAGGGAGGGTTGGAGGCAGGAATACACCAGGAGCTGGAGTGATTGAGAAAGTCTAGAGCAAGTCAGGTCACATATTTGTGTCCCCTTTCTACTGTTTCAGAAATATTGGCATAAGGGCAGAAATAACATTTTCAAATCTCGCTAAGACAAAAGCTCTACATTTAATTATTTATACTTAATTGTTCCAACACAGCTCCCGTGTGGGTTTAAATTGCATGGAATTAAACCCTTGTTTGCCATGCCTTGGTAATTGTTGGGTGGCATTCTGTACTACTTAAGTCATTATGGGTGAGTAAGTCTTGTAGGCTATAAACTTAAGACTTCCTGGGATATGCACTCAGGTTATTCAGAAGGCAGAATGTGTTGGGGATTGGAATGAGATGCTGCAAGGGTGGATGCCATACTGTGACAAACAGGTAATACAAACTGCTTTTGTCTCTTGTCTGGTAGAGAGTTATGGTACATAATTTAATTTACAAAACATAACTTACATGAAGAAGACTGGAGATAGCTCATAGTTCAGCTTGTAGGGATTGGTGTAATACCACACATTTAATGCAGGCTTCCCACTCAGCATTTTTCATCAATTTTTTAAAATTTGTTTATCTGAATTTTGTGAATAGTGTCAAGTTTTCTAGTCTCACAAACTCCATATAATGGCAAGATATTCCCTTCTGCTTCTTGCAAACTGTTGGGTCATTTCTTTCTCTTGGCATGGCACACCTGTGGTGCCATCCTAACATTTCTTGTACTGACTATCATAATTCCAGAAGTTTGTGGTGAGACACAGTAACATGATCTTCAGTGCTTTCATTAAAGTGGAGACTTTGCCAAACATTTGCAGAAATTGGTGTTTTAAATAGCCCAGCTCAGAATTTTCTTACGCTTTCCATGGCAACAAGTTCATCTGTTATGCAAATGTCACGTTAACAGTCTCTGTCAGCGCATGGCTCTGTTGCTTTTCTGCAAAGAGTGTATTTAGTGCTCGGTACAAGCAGTTTCATGCACATGCACAGCTTGGTCTATGTGCCTCTGTCTTCAGGTGTCCTGAAACACCTTCCCAAGGCGAGACTTTATTGCGCCTTTTATATTGTGGTTGGAAAATGCAGTGATTAAAATGTGCTCTTTGTGAGTGAAGTGATGGTTAATGGGTAGCAATAGGCTTATACAACAGGCAGTCTGGTATTAATAGAATTGCTGTGAAGTTTGGCTTCCTCTTTCTCCTGCTCCTACCGGGTAAGCTTGAAAGTGTCTTTTTATGGAAGAGGAGATGCAAGTTCTGCTGGAAAAAATTACAGACAAACCTTTGCTCACTGCATTTGCCCATATTCTGTAGATAATTCACAAGACTTTTCCATTCTGTCCATACTATATAGCTATATGTATTCTGCCTCTCCAGCTTTAATATTACTTGATACATTAGGGCTGGGCAGATTACCAGTACAGAGCCACAATCTTCTGCAGCTCTGAATTATTCTTGTGGTTCTCAGGAGTTGGAGGTTAAAATTCTGCTGTGATGGTTTTTGTACACTGTGAAACAGCTCATGTCAATTTTAGTGTTTCATTTGCTTAACAATACCTGAAGTCATGCCTACACAAACTAGTTGTATCTGATGACTTTATAATGGTGTTGCAAGAAGTATACTCCACCAATTACTTACAATGATGACAGATTGAAGAAAACAGGATAATAAAAGCATTTATATTTTGCCTTTTTCTGCAGGTTTTCATACCTACTTGACAGCATTGTTGAAATACGCCTCTTAATGATACTGTGTGTGGAGCCGTTCACATGTAATTGACATCCCTTTTAATGAGGTGTTTGTTTCAAAAATTGATCTGTGGCTTGAATTTCACTCTTAGAATTGCTGGAATATAATTAAAAATGTGCTGACTTTGCCTCTTTTTTTTTTTTTTTTTTTAATAGTGTTCTATTTTAGAGAGATACAGTACTGAAAATGGAGAAGTCTGTTTGTGTTGTCATACTTAATCTGTACCTTCGAATCAGCAAAATGGAAACCTTCCTGCCTGGGCAGGAGTTTTGTAGAAAGGTTTTCACGTATAAGTGCCCACCAGTGCTGGGGATGATCTGTAGCCAAAGTGGGAAATGCTCCTAGTACAGCTTATCTATCTTACACTGACAAAGAAATAAAAATTAAAAGCTTTTTATGGCTTGTGGGGAAAAAAACCCCAGTTATCACCAGAGGTGTTCTGTGGCAGCATTGGAAATTCTGAGCCGTGGGCTCTTGGGAAGCCTCTGCTAGGGTTTTGTAGCCTGTTTTGTTGCCAGTACAAGGCTGTTTTTCTCCAAAGCACTTGGTAGGCAGCAGTTTCATGTGTTGTTTCATTTTAAGTTGGGAGCTTTAGGGTTCCAAAGCCGTTCCCTCCCCAGGTAATGAGTGTGTCTGTTCAGAAGTACTTGGAGTTCCTCAGCTAAGCCTGCTGGAATCCTTTCAAAGCAGTACTTAAATGCAAGTACTTAAAAGGAACTTTGATATATTCTTGTATTAAGAGTAATATTGTGGAAGAAATATTGGAAGTCAGTGTTACAACATTTAAACAATGTTTGTTTAAATTAGGGCAGAATTGTTGAGACTTTTTCTTTCAAGGTTGTAATCTTTTTATTCCTAGCCTAATACTAGGATTTTACTATTTTTTACTCTTGCTTCCTTTTTCTCCAGTAATTTGCAATGTGACATTTTGAACCCCAGCTATCCTAGATTACTTAAAACTTTAGACAGCAATTTAAAAAAGGTTTAATTAGCACAGTCTATGAACTGGTTGATGCTGTGAGTGAGACACTGAGCCAGGTGCTGGAGCTGTAAGGCTGCGATGCTGGATGAGCAGCAGCGACCCTGTGCTGTCTCCTGAAATGTGGCTCTTGGCTTAGATATTGGAATAAAATATTTGCATAACTTTGTGGGTTTGAGGTCTTGTTTTTGGCAAATTTCTGTAATCCCGCTGATTATATGAATAATCCTCATATACATTTATATATATATATATCAGGCATGTTGTGCCTACCAGCTTTCCCTAAACGCTGGGAGTTCTTGGCTGTCTCAGTGGCTCAGAGCAGCCCTTAACACACAGCTATGTTGCCCTTTATTCAGCCAGGTGGTTTTTGATTTGGCTTTGCTGTGTGAGCAGGTGCTGGTACAGGATAATGAAAGGTTTTATAAATAATGGAAGAACTACCAAAAACCCAAACAAAAAGCAAAATGAAGACACTTAAATGCAAACAGAGGAACATATTAAAGAACAGCCTTAGTATTCACATCTTAATAATGAGCGTTTTGAATTAAATGGCATTTTTTTGGTGCCTTGTTACCTTACTGTTTTATCAATTCAACTTGTTAAATATGTAAGGTCTTTAACACCCATGTGCTGTGCCATTCACAGTTGGACAAGATTCTGAGAAGTCACTGCAGCATGTTTTGCATTTTGTCATGCTCCTCCAGCCAACACAACTTGGATTTAATTTTTTGAAGCAATTTATGCTGTTCTCTTGGATGTAGCATTCTGTGTGTGAAAAAGGCATTCATGTGTTCTGGCCTGTCTGCAGAACAAACAACTACTCAGATTTTTGCTGATGCCTGAAGGCTTAAGGAATTTATTTTGAAAAACGTGACATCAGCGAGCATTCTGGATACAGGAACAGATGAATTCTGGTGCAGAGCAAGCTGTTTCTCAAATTAAAACTCAAGTTGTATTAGTATGTTAGAACTCATTAATCAAAAGAATGTGGAAATGATGGTGCAGTTGTTTTCTGCTGAATTTTCCAAAAGAATGTTTTAGCTTGAATATTCGCTTAATCTTTATTTCATTCTTTCCAATGCCAAAGTACTGATTTTTTTTTTTCAATAGGAGAAAATAATTAAGTTGTTTTATAGAATAGTAGCAGCTATTGCATGGGATTGATGCAGACTTCATTCTGAAGCAGTTCCAAAGGGATTTAACGAGTGAGTTTATATTATTACACTGTGATTCACAGATGAAACTGTGTGGCATTGTCAGTGGGACTTGCCGGTTTGTCTTTCCCCTTCAGCCACAGCCTTGCCAGGTGCTGCCCTTGTCTGTGCCCTAAGAATACTTTTCAGGGGGTCTCTGAGGGAGCTTCTCCACTGTTTTCCAGCAGACTTGAGATTTGGGCAGATTTCTGTGGTACTTTTCAGCAGCAGCACTCATGGGGTATGATCTGGGTATGTTACTGGGCTGCAATTAGTTGTTGACTACAGATCTCAAAGAAGTAACAGTAATTTCAGCTCATATCAATTGTTCTTTTCCCTTATTAATCCAAGATTTTTGGAGGCAAATGTCCACACTGTGTATTTCTGTAAAAGATTGAAGCAGTGTTTGAGCTTAGGTGTGAGTGTCCTTCTTACTTTATGATCTTAACCGTGAACATACTTTGTACTGCAGTTAAAGGTTATTAAAGACAATGGCATCTTGTACAATTGAGCAATATTTAATTACAGAGGTCAGCTCCAAGTGTATGGAAAGACTGTGTTAAACATCTGCCCTCCCAGCTTCTGAGTATGCTTATCCCGTCCCGCCAGAAATAACTCTGTGGTTTAATAGTCCCATTGGTAGTTTGGTTTACAACAAAAGCCTGAGCACAGCTAACTGTAGGTTCTTCAGAGGTGTCTTGGTTTGATCAATAAAATGAAGCATGGGCAGATAAAGGTTACTTCTGTCTTACGCTGTTACTCTGTTGTCATCTGAACTCTTCCAAAATTAGTGGGAGTACTAATGATCTGGACATTGGCAGTAGCATGAGCTCTCCTGTGCCTGTTGCAATGTTATAAAGGGATTGTGAAGGTGTGAAGGCAGAGCTTGCAGCAGAAGTGGAGAGGAGAGAAAAAGGAACCCTACTGAAAGTTGCAAGACAAACTGCAAATCGGTGAATTCCTCTTTTGATCTTCATCACTACAGACAAGTTCCTACTTTCCATCTGTTTATTTCATTCATTTTCCTTTGCATCTTTCTTTTACAATTCTTCTAAAGCACACACACATATATTAAGTTCTGCCCTTCATTTATTCTTTTGTCATTGTTTCCATTTCACTTTCCCTGTGTTTCATTCCTGTATCTTTCTTGTTTAGACCAAGTGGAGGATCCAGCTGGCCGTAGCAGCCATGTAGGACCCTTCAGGAACCTGATGGTAAGTGCACGTGTGTACTTATACTCAGGCTTCCACCAGGTTCTGTGTTCAGAGGCATTTCCCCCCTCCTGCAGGCTTCTGTTCCTTCCTGACCTCTGAAACAGAAAACTAAGGGACAGATCTTGGACTACTTATTGGTACCTCAGAATAGTAGGTTGTGTTTTTATTGGAAATCTGCAGGAAGAAAATTATGCAAATCTTTCAGGTTTATATGGATTTTAAAAGCACTTTGAGAACTCATGGAAGAAAGTCTATCAACAGCTGTTTAAATGTCTTCAAAAGTTCCTGAACTCCAAATATATGAAATCTGGGAGAGCATATCAGTGAAGTATTACTTATTACTCTGTTTTTAAATTCTATTCCTGCGCCTGTGCTGTTGAACGGTCAGGGCCATGAAACTGTGCATCTGAGACAGTCATTGTCAGGTTTGAGTATAGTGAATTCTTTGAACCTTGTCAAAGAAAGCTGGCACCTAGAACGTGAACCAACTAAAGCTGGTAAAGGAGAACATCAACAATGGTTTGGTGTCTCTCATTGATGTGTGTCATAAATTGATCTGACACATCTGAAATGTTGTCCGTGCACGAGAAGTTTTGTTCACTATTCAGAGAAAGGACAGATCAGGTGCTGGGTGAATCCTCTCTTCAAATGCACTGATGCTTAAAGGCCAAGAACTTGAAACATCTCCAGCTGTATCATGGAGCAGCCTACAGCATGAGCAAGTTGCATCTCTTTTTAGGACTGTGGCAGGAGAACTTGCGAATGATCTGCTTTCCATCAGTAGCATAAGGTATGTGGCATAAGTACCTTGATTTTGTGTGAAAATCCTGCTATTGTAGTAATTTCTCAGATTATAATTGGATTCGAGGTACTATAAGTTTTATATTCTCTAATTGGATGACTTTGAAACATTTCCGCATGCTTTAGCACTCGGGATTTGTGTTGGTGCCTTTTCATACCTTACCTCACCCTTGAAAGAGCACAGTATATTGCTGATATTGTTAGAAAAAATAATTAATTTGGTCTTGGTTTGAAGACTTTGACAGTAACCTGTTGTTATGCTGAAATTCAGGGCTGCTGTAGAACTAGGTGCAGAATTGCCCCATGACTTCATCTGCCATACATCAGACACTGCACTGTGGGGGAAAAAGTGTCTCTGAGCATGGCCAGGTTTGGCAAGTGAGAGGGGCCTGTGCACCAACCTTTTCATTCTTGTTTCCAGTCTCACCTGTAGGGAGAGATGAATCAAGAATTTTGTTGCTTTTAGGTCAAGATACTGATACTGGTCTTCAGATAATAAGTGGTCTGCAAAAAGGTTGAGAGCTCTTAGGGTTCTAGGAATTAGGTGTCATTTGTTATGTCACTCATAAGGTGTATTGTGACGCACGTTTGATTTCTAGGAATGTGTTGAAATCTTACATTTCCACCTTTTCCCTAGAAATGGAACTGTTGGATTGTGTTACTGTACATTCCCAGAGCAATTTCAAGTGACTTGGGAGATACTTCTGGAAACTTCTTTGATATCCTTCATACTCAGATCTTGGTAGTGTTGCTTGTAATTACAAACATTAGAGGTGCTGATAATAAAAAAAATAGTGTTCAAATTGGACGTTCAGTAGCCTCTCAGGTAAAGAAAGATGTGCTTAAACTTCTTTATGCCTATGTGAACACCCAAATATGTGCTAAATCTTCTGACAGTTGGAGGTGTTTGGTATAAAACCAAAATTGAATATTGCATTGTTCAAACAATCCAGTATTGGTTCTTTATGGCAGATTAGACGTGGGGATCAGTACAATAATTAAGGATATTCAGAGAAAATTGCTAGTTCGCTTTGGGAAGGATGTGTGTGTCTTTTCCGAAGGTGACAAAAATTCAGTCTGGGCGACTATTTTCAGGTTATAAGACTAAAATCTGTTAAATTGGATAAGAAATGAAAAAAGGTTATTACATACATAAAATTGAAACACATTGGAATTTGGATATGGCTTATGAAACCTGAGCTCCTTGAGAGGAAATACAGATAATTATTTAGATAGAATGTTCAAATCAAAACAAGTGTTTCCTTTTAAAGCTGAGCTGTCTGAGCTGTTCTCTTGGGGGGAGTGTGTGTACTTGGAACTTCTCAGTTTGAACAGAGGAACATTTTTTTTAAAGGCATTTCAGTTTCTTGGCTCAGGATGTGAAAAATAATTTCAAGGTGTAAAAAAGGAGGAATTTGTTGACAGAATTGTGACGTGGAAGAATGTACTTCTAACTAGGAAATGGATTTAGGGCTGCGATGGACGTTTCTTATCAGAGGGAAGGGGCAGTGTGTTATAAAGTAGCATTTTGTTTGTTAGAGGGGGCAAAGGAGGAATTTTGATTGCTGCTTCTGGACACTTCTTCCCAGGAGTTGTGTGTAGAACTGTGGAGTTTCAGTGGTGTTTTCTGTATTCTGTGTGGAGAGTACAGTCTGTGCACTGAAGTGACTTGGAAAACCATAAACTTTCATTTGTTACTACACACCCTTTATCATAATTTCTGTATGTTATAGGCCTGAATCTGTAAGATTAATGGCAAAAATTAGCAGTACTTTGTAGTGCAGTGGAAAATGAAGTTTTCAGTGTGTTTACATCTTGCAGTACTGGTCGGCTCTTTGCCTATAATGCCCTTTTGTGTTCATCATCCTCTGCAACTAATACATGCTGCTTCATTTTGCTAACAGAAAGTGATAACTTGAAAGTGGTGTTTGTGTCAGGACACAATGAAATACCTTCATTGTTTGCTGTTACCCAGTTCCATCTCATTTGGTTGTACTGCTTTTGCCATGTTGGTCAAGCGCATGCTGCTTTCAGTCTTCCCATGATGCTATTACTTCACTGCTTTTATCATAATTCTCCTCATTATTCAGAATGTTTATACAACTAGGATTAACCTTTATGGGTTTCTACTTCGTAAGGTCTTCCAATTAACATTAAGGATTAATAGTATATTAAGAGATTTCCTATTTTCCATGTACTTCTGTGAGATACAGGAATTTAGTGGCCATATTAAGGCATTGGGTAACTGCATGATGTGAGCTGCTTAACCCTGGACAGGTAGTTTGTTCTTGCTTTGAAAGTGAGGAAAATATTTCAGCGTCTGAGGTTTTTTACCTGAATGTTGTCTGTTCTCCTAATTGGTCATTTGTACTCCTCAGGAAAGCAGGGTCTCTACAGGAGTGTGTTATACTCCAAAGCTGAGGGTTTAATTCTGCCACTCATATATGACAAAAATTGTTGAGCAGGAGTAATAAGTGCTCTTTTCTTCCCAGGAAAGAAGAAGACTCAGGAAGGTAAAAACAAGGGAAAGAAGGCAGCAGATAAAAAACAGAAAAAGACTGATTTGGATTCTACTTCTGCAGATATGAGGGATTCTAAAGAGGGTGAGTTCTCAAGTGTCTTATTTTTTCCTTCTATCTATCTTTTTGAATCAAAGGATGCTTGTCATGTTTAGTGCATTAGCAGGTTATCTTACTGTAGCAAAGGGAACACGTTTATATTGTTTACCCCAATTGTTTTACTAGTTAGGAACTTGGCTATTAGAAGCATGCCATTAAACATACAAGTCTGACCACAGGAAAAACTAATGTGCTGCAAAATTTAGACATAAACCCAAACTCCTTAGAACAAAACAGAAGCAGAGCAAAGTCCTTATTCTAAAATAGTGTCTTTGGAGCTTAGTTACATGGTCATTATTTATTGCTAATTAACCAAGTACTAAGGGAAAAAAACACAGTATTAATTCTTTTGACCTATAACTCTTCATTCCTTCCTTCCATTGTCCCTTCTGCTTGCACAACACATGTACCACTGTTCAGGTGGCTTATGGCCCAGCTAAGGAATGGAGAAGGATTTTTTGCTCTATAATGTACCCACTTAGGCAACATTGTGGGGATTGGCAGCAAAGATATTTTCCTAGAACCATCACAGAATCACAGAACATTTTGGGTTGGAAGGGACCTTAAAGCTTATCTTGTTCCAACCCCCTGCCATGGGCAGGGACACCTTTCACTAGACGAGGTTGCTCAGAGCCCCATCCAACCTGGCCTTATTTTCTTCAGCAGTGGATATACCTGACAACAGATAGGTAGGACTTGCGTGCAGAGGTGAAAACATCCATCCACACCAGTAAATGAGAAGTGGTGGTATTGTGTTGGGTCAGGAATGTTGGATATATTGTGATAGAGGAAAAAGGAGAAGAAAGGTGTAGCGTATCCTGAAGTGTTCGGTAAAAATATCTCATGCTTTTTTTTATTACACCCTTGTGTTTCAGGTCATAAAGAGGAAGATGAAACGCCTTCTGTTTCTGCTGTGCTGTCTCTGGAACAAACAGCTGTGATTCAGGAAATGGTAAATCAAGATGTACTTCCAAAGCTGATGATCCCCAGTCCGACCAATGAGCCACAAGTGGTAACTGAAGACAAACAAGGAGAGTCAATAAACTGTGCATCAGATGATTTAGATGATGACGAAGAGGAGGATGAAGAAGAGGAAGATGAAGAGGAGATAGAAGATACCAGTATGCCTAAAGAAAATGCTGAAATGCCTTTGATATGTGAAGAAAAGTTGGACTCTATGGAAGAACAAAAGAGTACGTCAGAGGAATCTCCAGAAAGCTCTCCAAAGAAAAAACTTGTGGTGAAAATTCCAAAAGCGCAGGGGGAATCCAACGGTGATGTTCAGGAAACATTCATGTTTCCCTGCCAGCATTGCGAGAGGAAGTTTACAACAAAGCAAGGACTCGAGCGCCACATGCACATCCATATATCCACTCTGAGCCACGCATTCAAGTGTCGATACTGCGGGAAAGCCTTTGGCACTCAAATCAACAGGCGGAGGCACGAGCGACGCCATGAGGCCGGGCCGAAAAGGAAACCATTCCTGACACTGACGTCATCACAACACTTGGATAATGTTGCTGATAACCAAGTGATTGTGGATGATGGTCTTAAAGATGACCTGAATGTTTCCAGTCTTGTGCAAGACTCTGTTGTCTTGGATTCTGAGAAAGTTTCCCAGGAAATGTCAAACTCTGCATTTGCTGAGGAAAATAAGGAGCCCAAAGAATTGCATCCATGCAAATACTGCAAAAAGGTTTTTGGTACTCACACCAACATGCGGAGGCATCAACGTAGGGTTCATGAGCGTCATCTTATTCCCAAAGGTGTCAGAAGAAAAGGGTTCTTTACCGAAGAGCCACCGCTCCCGACAGAGCCAGCCCCAGCAGTCCAGAGTGTGTATATAGCGAGCACAGAAATAGAAGAGGAAGGTGAAGGAGATGATGTCTATCTTATGGATATTTCCAGCAATATCTCTGAGAATTTAAATTACTACATTGATGGTAAAATCCAGTCCAACAGCAGCACTAGCAATTGTGACGTGATTCAGATGGAGTCCAACTCTGCAGACTTGTATGGATTGAATTGTATAATCAGTCCGGTCACAGTGGAAATTTCCTCAAATTTAAAGGTTACGCAAACGCATGTGAATGAACCTCCTAAGGAACCCTCTAGCAGTGGGAGCAGTGAATCCAAAAAGAGAAGAACTGCCAGCCCTCCTCTTGTACCAAAAATAAAAACTGAAATAGACCCAGAACCTATAACTCCTACAAGTTCTTTAAATCTTCCTCTTAGCATTTCAACAGAAAGCTTACCTTTTCATAAAGAAAAAGGGGTTTATTTGTCATCAAAATTAAAGCAGCTTCTTCAGACACAGGACAATAAGAAGGTAACTCCATCAAGTGAAATCCCTAAACTAGGACCTGTTACATCATCGCCTATTTTGCCTCCAGTATCCAGCAGATTTAAAAGAAGGACCAGCTCTCCTCCCAGTTCTCCACAGCACAGTCCAGTGCTTCGAGACTTTGTCAAATCAGGTGAGGGAAAAACTGTGTGGAATGATAATATTCGGAGTTCCAAAATGCCAAAGTTAGAAAGCCACAGCAACTCACCTGCTTGGAGCTTGACTGGAAGGGAGGACAAAGAGACTTTGAGCCCTCTTTGCTTTGAAGAATATAAACTGTCAAAAGAGTGGACGGCAGCTCCGACTTTTGGCAATGTGTGCAACCAGCAGCCACTGGATTTATCCAGTGGTGTGAAACAAAGGTCTGACATCAAAAGCAAGACTCAGGTTCCATGGGAATCTGTTTTAGATTTAAGTGTGCATAAGAAGCCTTGCAGCGATGCTGAAATTAGGGAATACAAAGAAAATTCCACACAGCCAACGTGTAGCGGTGTTAAAAAGAAGAAACCCACCACTTGCATGTTGCAGAAGGTTCTGCTGAACGAGTACAATGGGACGGATGCAGCCCCAGACAGCGCGCTGGGTGTGGACAGCGCCGCCAGCCCCAGCAAAGCCCTGGAGCCTCAGGCAGAGCCCGACGCGGAGCCCGCTCTCTCGGCATCGTCTTCCACTGACGCTCAGCCCCTCAGCTCCTCCACTTCCCCTGTGCCGCAGGCGTCTGCTGGACCAGCCGTGTGCCAGCTGCCTCCATTGTTAACGCCCACCAACCCCCCCTCCCCACTGCCCTGCCCGCCTGTGTTAACAGTGGCCACGTCACCTCCCCCCCTGCTCCCAACAATGCCCTTACCGATTCCAGATGTCTCTGCCAGTGCCACTAACACTTCCTCCTGTCCCTCGCCACTCTCCAACACTACTACCCAGTCCCCACTACCAGTTCTTTCACCTACGGTTTCTCCTTCTCCATCCCCTGTTCCTTCTGTTGAACCTCTTATTTCTGCTGCTTCACCTGGCCCCCCTACACTGTCTTCCTCGTCTTCATCCTCCTCTTCCTCCTCTTTCTTGTCCTCTTCCTCCTCATCATCTCCATCTCCACCTCCTCTTTCTGTAGTTTCTTCTGTTGTTTCCTCTGCTGATAACCTTGAAAGTTCCCTCCCAATAATAAAACAGGAAGAAGCTGAAAGCGAGCAGCAGAAAGCAAGAGAAGAGCCTCATACTTCAAGTGAATCAGGAGTAGTGCAGGAAACATTCAACAAGAGCTTTGTGTGCAATGTCTGTGAATCACCTTTTCTTTCCATTAAAGACCTAACGAAGCATTTATCCATTCATGCTGAAGAATGGCCCTTCAAATGTGAATTCTGTGTACAGCTTTTTAGGGATAAAACAGACTTGTCGGAGCATCGCTTTCTGCTTCATGGAGTAGGGAATATCTTTGTTTGTTCAGTGTGTAAAAAGGAATTTGCTTTTTTGTGCAATTTGCAACAGCATCAGCGTGATCTCCATCCAGACAAAGAGTGCACACATCATGAGTTTGAAAGTGGGACTTTGAGACCCCAGAATTTTACTGACCCCAGTAAGGCGAACGTGGAGCACATGCAGAGCCTGCCAGAAGATTCTTTGGAACCTTCGAAAGAGGAGGAAGATGAAGATCTAAATGATTCTTCTGAAGAGCTTTATACTACTATAAAAATAATGGCTTCTGGAGTGAAATCTAAAGATCCAGATGTTCGTATGGGCCTCAATCAACACTACCCAAGCTTTAAACCACCTCCGTTCCAGTATCACCATCGTAATCCTATGGGTATTGGGGTTACCGCAACAAACTTCACAACCCACAATATCCCACAGACTTTTACTACTGCCATTCGATGCACAAAATGTGGAAAAAGTGTTGATAACATGCCTGAGTTACACAAACACATACTGGCCTGTGCATCTGCCAGTGATAAAAAGAGATACACACCTAAAAAAAATCCAGTACCCCTCAAACAGACAGTGCAGCCTAAGAATGGCATGGTGGTTATCGCTGGGCCTGGGAAGAACGCCTTCAGACGAATGGGTCAGCCTAAAAGACTCAATTTCAATGTTGAGATTAGCAAAATGTCCTCCAATAAACTGAAAATAAGTGCATTGAAAAAGAAGAACCAGCTTGTCCAGAAAGCTATCCTGCAAAAAAAGAAATCTGCCCAGCAGAAGGCAGAACTGAAAAATAACCCATCCGAGACAGACTCTCACATCTGCCCCTACTGTAACAGAGAGTTCACTTACATTGGCAGTTTGAACAAACACGCATCGTACAGCTGCCCCAAAAAACCCATCTCTCCCTCCTCTAAAAAGAATTCTTCCAAAAAAAGTGCAACTTCTTCACCTGCAAACAGTGACAAAGGCAGCAACCAGCGCAGGCGAACAGCAGATGCAGAAATCAAAATGCAGAGCACTCAGCCTCTGGGCAAGACGAGAGCACGAACCTCAGGACCTGCACAGCTCCAGCTCCCCTCTGCCTCCTTCAAGTCCAAACAAAACGTTAAATTTGTACCTTCCATGCGATCTAAAAAGCCAAATTCATCTTCAACGTTGAGGAACTCTAGTCCTGTAAGAGTGTCTAAAATGTCCCATGTTGATGGGAAAAAAACTAAGGTGGTTTCTAAGAACAATTCCTCTGGAATCTCCAGCAAAGCGTCCCGGAAATTGCACGTCAGAATACAAAGGAATAATAAAGCTGTTTTGCCAAGTAAATCTGCTGTAGCAAGTAAGAAAAAGGCGGACAGGTTCAGTGTAAAATCTAGAGAGAGGATTGGAGGACCGATCACACGGAGCCTGCAGCAGGCAGCAAATGCAGAGGCAGCAGAAAACAAAAGAGATGAAAGCAGTACAAAGCAAGAGCTAAAAGATTTCAGGTAAGCATTTCATTTGAAGTTGAAACAACCCAGGAACGTGTTGCTTGCTGTTTTGCCAATTTTCTTGGTCTTTTTTTCTTTTTTTTTTCTTTTTTTGAGTTTCTCATGCTTAAATAAAAAAAAAAAGTTGCATTTCCTAAAAACATGGATGAGCAGCTCACTGATGCTGAGGTATGATGTACATACTTGATGCATTTTGTCATGTCATAAAATAATACACGGTTTGTATAGAGAATGTCTTTAATTATAAACTGAATTGAAAACTCTGGAAAAAAAAAATGTCACTACCTGAGTGCAAATAAACTTAATGTCATTAAACTCAATGTTATTGGAGACACTGACCTTGTATTTGGTATCTGACATTTAAGATAGCCCAGAATCATTCTGGATTTATTTATGGCGGTTCACTTAAGTTAAAAAACATGACTGCATTCTTTACTCACTAAAATAACATGCTTTGGTTTGTAATAAAAAGCATTCTCTATATATATATATATATAAAAGAAACAAACCATGACCAAATACTTCAAAAATGTATGTGCATACGGACTGAGATCATTAAATACTTAATATAAGGGAAATAGACATGTAAGAAAAGTTACATGAACATGTAAATTTGTTAGAAGTATCATGCTTTTATGTTTCACTATAAAATTTTATAATTAAAGTTCTATTTCTTTTTGAGAAGAAGCATTTTAATCACAAGAAAGGGTAATACTTCAATAAATAAATAAAATCTTAATCTACGTGCCTGAGTCCCGACTTACGTCTTCATGTAGTCTCTCAAATCAATAGTATATTTTGCACAGTGTTTATAACCTCTGTTACCTTGCTCCTGCCCTGTTTTTCTTGGAAACAGGTGTCTGATTTGCCGAGGAACTTTCACAAAGCTCACTGGTAGTTAGGAGTTCTTTTGGGGTTGGTAATTGCAGCGCCAACTGCAACTAATCTGGTGTGATTAACACCAGATTTAGGGCCAAGCGTAGGTTTTCTTAATCGAAGTCATTGCTAGAGGAGGAGGGGGAGGAACTGGCAGCCTCTGTCAGAACAAGTAGAGCAGGATCTGTTCAGTGTCAAAATCCAAATTGTTCACAGCTTGTGTGTCTTACAGTGAAGATGTCTGAGGTGAAAATAGTGAGGAAATACTTTGTAAAGTAAAGGTTCAATATAGCAGAATTATTCCCAAGTGCTAGAGGGGAATTTGACTTAAAATAGTCCATACCCAAATTAGGATGTGTTGAAGGAGAAAAATGTTATTGGAATTTGGAGACTAATGGTGTAAAAATGCCTTTTAGGAACAAGAAATGTCTACCAGGCCTGTTCCCTTAGGACATAAACATCTTCATGCTAATTCTCATCAGCTGTTCTCTTAGTTATGTGTGAAACTGTACTTAAATGGTGCCAGAACAGATCAGTAGAATAAGAAGCCAAAACACCACATCTTTCCATCTAAATGAATCATTTGACCTTATGCAAAATAACCAAGTACTTGGAAATGGGTGCATATGGGAATTGTTCAGTAGTATTTGGGGAAATAACAATTGACCTGGGGTAAGGTTTCCTGGGCTGGCTCAAATACCGTTGGTTTACTTTGGCTGCTTGGAGTCTTCATCGGTTTAACAAGAATGGTTACACGAGGAAATTCTTCTTGTTTCTGAAGTAACTTTCATAAATCTAAATTGTCTAGTCAACTTCTTTTTATATCAGTTATACAGTATGAAGAATGCTTTTGCCTTCATACACTAATATCAGCACAGTTTAACTTTGATTCTACTCTTATGTAGGTACTGTTGGGTTTTGATTTTTTTTCCAGGAAATCTTAATATTTTTTCAAGACTTGCTTTATGTATATTTGTCTGCCAATTTGTTTTTCACCTTTCAGTTCTTCTGTGTAAACATACTCATTCACAGATTGTTTTGTCATTTATCTTCAATTTTTGTTTGTTTTGTTTGTTTTGGTTTTTTTTAAATTTCTATTTTCTAGGAATCTCCTGTAAAAACAAAACAAAAAAAAATCCCTTAATGCCATGGTAGAGCTGTTGCATGCTCATCTTAGGATAAGTACTACGCCAAGGGATGTGAAATCCAAGCTTGCAAAACCCGCAGAAGCTGAGTCACAGCCATGAAATTGCCTGCAGGCTTCTTGCTCATGCTCAGTGTCAGGGCTAAATTTTCTTACTTTGTGCTTGACGCACACATGATGATTCAGATTAAAGCGAGGGGTACTGTTAAAAACAAATGAAACCCCACAGGAAATCATCAAAGGAAATAGTGGGATTAACTGAACCAGATCTTTTGCTCTTGATTTTGTCCGTACCTTTGTGGATGGCGTTGGGCAGTTCAGTTTCTGTGCTTGGCAAAGCAGGTTCCTTCAGCCTATCCAGAATTCAGTGTAGATTCAGGGCCAACAATTGCTGCACTCCAAGTATTTTTGTCATGTATTAGATCTCTTAAAGCCTTTTGTCTAAATGAGTCAGTAGAGGCCAACCTAGCATGGCAGAATTCCCTTCCCACCTTCTCCTCACTTTTTGAGTCTTTTAGATGTCCAGTATACAATGGAAAAAAGCCTGGTTTGGATGTTTTATGGATTTTCCAAGTTCTTATTTACACATGCAACTAAAACTGTATATAGCAGTGATGAATTTCTAAACACCAGATATGTAACAGATGCAGTGTATCTTTTTATGGATAAGAAGGCTAGAGCAGGGCTGCAGACCTGCATATTTTGAAAATGAAATATATAATTATTCTAAAAGGTTGTACACCTCTAATTTAAGACAACGAATTGGTCTGTTGTTCATAACAGCTTTTTATGGAAATACTGTTTGTCATGTGTTCATAGAGCTTTCAAGACTAACGACAGAATGGATGGAAAGTGACTAGTTTCTTTATACAGACACCCCTTTAATTTTTTGTTCTTAAAAAGTAATCTACCTCTTTAAAATTTGTAGTTTAATGCTTGTTTGGTGAATTTGTGCCACTTTCACTTTCACTATCATTCCCATTTTGTTACATTTCTGTTATGGGGACTTTATGTTGAAATATTGTATAAAGCATTTGTAGCAAGTTTAAAAAAATAAAATATTTAAAATTATTTAAATTGTTTTGGACACTTCAATTGTACTATATGTGATTTACATTTTACATTAATTTCATTTTGTTTTCATTTTGGGTTGTTAATCTTGGAGCATGTTCCTGTATTAAAGTTTGCTGTTAGTTATATTGTTACTTCTATTGGAGAGTGATATAAAGACTATTCTAATGAAAACATTAAAAATTGCAATTTGACATAAAAGTGGGGTTGTCCTTGCTTTTGAATGCTGTAGCCTTGCTGGAGGGCTGTAAATGCAGGTAAGCAACTGAAGAGGGATTTTCCTCCACGTGCCGTCCATCCTGTGCTGTAAGTTCCAGTCGTAGTTATCAGTCTGTGATGTTGCAAGCACTTAATGACCAACTAGATGGAACTATCATGACACATTTTCTATAACCAATAAAGTAAATTTCTTAAAAACTTGGGGGAAACTTGCCTTTTGTGTGGAAAGCAGAGGTCCCAGGAAAAATGAAACGATGTACATCTAGGAGGAGTTAAGTGTGCTTGCATCCTTCAGTTGTATCCCCCTGGTTCAGTGACATGAATTTATACCAACTGGCCACTTCTGACTTAGCTTGAGGATTTTAGGTTTTAATTGTGGACACTGCTAATAAATTTAAACTATTTAAATGAAAATTACATACACTATTTCAACTTCTTTTGATTCTATAGTTTTCTGGTTTTCTGATGTTAGAGTGTTCTATTTTTATATGCTTTAAACTTGTTAAATAGTTCAATAAAAAAAAATACATGCAAAGATTTTTTTGGCTCTTGAGAATTTTGGAATGTTGTATTCCACCACCAAGGTGTGTGTTCTGCCTCTTGCAGTGGAGCTGGAAGCATCTGC
The DNA here is from genome assembly GCA_013399875.1 of Gymnorhina tibicen. Classification (NCBI taxonomy): domain Eukaryota; kingdom Metazoa; phylum Chordata; class Aves; order Passeriformes; family Artamidae; genus Gymnorhina; species Gymnorhina tibicen. Next base: position 240,077 of record VXAZ01000388.1, on the reverse strand, counting down.
GTCCATATTAGTGTGGCAGTGGGGTGGAATAATGTAACATTGATAAGGCTAAACAGCATTACAGCAGTCAGTTCCTTCACATGCTCCCTACTAATCCAGTAGTAAGTTATCATTTTATGTAGTTGTCTATTCAAATGAATGCTTCTGTCTGAGTAAGATTCTTTGGTAAGAACTCCAGTTTTATCTTTTCATGTGGGATGTCATTCCCTGAACGTGTTCTCTCCATAACAACACTTTCCGTGAATTTTAATTGATGGGGGAGGATCTGGTGGAATGATGCAGAGGTTCCAACATTGTTCATGGAGCATTTTTGCACTCACTGCAGTTTGGGATTTGCACCACAATGGAAGAGGTGAATCCTTAGTCTACTTGCAACAGCAGTTACACCAAAGGAGGTGGGAGGAAGCCATGGTGAGGGTTTTAAGTCTTGATTAGGTTTTACTATATTTACCCAAGGGAAAACATTGTTTTACATACCTAGTGTTGTATTTGGATGTTTTATAAGAAAAAGGAAACATGAAAAAAAAAGTGAAAACTCATAGTTTTGAGATTGCTGAGGATGGGACATAAACTTGAATCGCTGTTTCACATCTTTTACTGACAAATGAAATACCAGTTGGTGTTTGCTCTTGCTGCAGTCTGGGTATTTCAGTCACCTTGTAAGGATTTATTAGCTGTGTCTAGCAGTGAACTGATGGTGAGTAAACCAGCCTCATTCCCTAATATCGTAGCAGAAATCCTCTTGCCGTTGTATTTGTGGTTTCTCTGCTGTGATGTTAAATCCTGTTGTATCCCAAGGATGTGCCACACTGAGATGTTCGCCTGTGTTCACCAGTTGTTCAGGGAAGTGCTGGGTGATGGAGATCTCGCCTCCAAATGAGAGAGGATCATCAAGGAGTTTCAGTCCTAAATCGGTGACTCATCACAAATAGAAATGTGCAGCTTTCATAGTTACTATTGCTCTTGCATCTCATCTGCATAATTGAATTTCTCTGGCTTTTATAGCTGCCTCTGTATGATCTGAAGCAACAATAAAGCTGTAATGTTGCCCACAAAGTGCTGACACGTCTTGAAATTCATCCAGACAGGCAATGAAAACAATTAAACTTGTCCTGTTTACAGAGACCAGTGACATGCTGGGCGAGATCAAATGAGCGTCGGTTTAATAAAAACAGCGATGCTGGAGTTGTTGTGGAGACGGGAGATCTGACAGGTTGTGTTTACCTTTTTTTGTTTTCCATTTTCCAGTTTGCTGGAAGGCATTGGAACCAGCTTGTGGCAGCAACTGTCTGAGCTGTGTTCAGTCCTAGGTGTTTCAGCCAGTCCAGGGGATGCAGCCAGGGCCCTCCTGCTTTGCAAGCTTCTCAGCCCTGGTGGAAGCTGCCTGAGAGGATTGAGGCTGGGGTGTTTCTGGTTCTCTGGTTTGTCAGCATTTTGTATTGCAAGACTGTTACTTAAAATTCTAGTTCAGTTCCTGATTTTCTTTGGGGAGATGTCAGAGTTTGATGTCTAAATGTTCAATATCAAATGCAAATAGGAATAGCACTCGCTTAATTTACTGTGGTTTATAACTTCATTTCCGAAATTACAGGCTCAACTCCGGCTTTTTACTGGAGTCGGGTTTAGCCAAGGAGCTGAATTGCTAGAGACAGACAAATAGCTTGTGAATGACCTTAAAAAGAGAACTTAGAAGACCTTACGTACTAATTCTGGCTTTTATTTACTGAATGTGATCTGCATGAGTCACATGATGGTGTAGTTCTGCTCATGATGGAAAGGAACTAAACAATAGATTTTGAACAAGTACATGCTGGTTTGGAGCTGAGCTTTTGTGCTAAGTCAATGATGAGAGAAGGGTGAACTTCCACATCTATTTAATTAGACTGTTAAAAAGAGCAGCTTTCTAATGGAAAAGAGGATGTGCCTTCCAGTACTTTGCAAGAGCGGGATCGTGAGGAAAATAAATCTATTTCAGAGCAAGATGCAAATAAAACACTCATAAAGAAGGCATGATATATTAAGTGTACAGTTAATGGTCCACTGTACACATCAAATGAGAGAGTGGGAATTTAATGTTATTAAAGAAGGATCTTTTTTCTATGTGTATGAATAAGTTGCTGTTATTTCCTAAGCTTTGGGTTTTAGTTTTTTTTTTTTGTTTTAGTGTCTTAGGGTATTTTTTGAATGAAATGAACACTAGGGTAACAGACTGTAGCAGGAGTTGGTGCCTCTTTGTGCCCATCAGTTACAGTCAGGCAAGGGTCAGATGTTTAAAATGCAAGCTGATTGTTAGAGTGGGGATGGGTGTAAAGCATCCAGTGTCTAACACAAGATTACTCACAGGACCAGGAGTCCTGTGCTGCCTCTGCACCTGTCTCCAGCCACTACCTACTTCTGACCCTCTTCCCTTCGTTAAGAGGAAGCCATTGAGTCACCTCTGAGTGCAGCTTCCCACACATACGTCATTGCTTTCCATTCTGATTTTGCTGATCCTGCACCTTTACTTCACTCATTAAGTCTTTAAAAATGCTTTTGGTAGATGGTACTTTTAGAGCATTCATTGGGAAAAGAGCACTGAATACTGCTTTCTGTTTTTTTCAGATACAAGGCAGTAAAACTGAAACTCAAAGGGAAACTTAAGCAGGCATCCAGTTGGAGGGAGGCTTTTTCTTAAGAGATAGGTAGCTGCTTCATTTTCCTAATTTTTTCAAAGCTCAAGTGGTTAGTGAAACATAATGTTGTAATCAGCAACATGCACTTTGTTTGTATATATATCTCTCTGTTTAATTTTTAAAGACTTTTATGTTTCATGAGCCAAACAGGGTCTCTGAGTCATGTTTTGGATGACAGTACTCCCAGAAAGTGCCAGAGGGTTGTGAGAAACGGCTTTGGTTATTCAGCGAGTGATGTTCCATTTCTCTGAAGTACAGGCTCAGCGTTCAGTCATTCAAGGTGCTCTGGCACACAGCAGGTGAGCAGCGAAACTGAGACTTGCACCACTCAATGTCCTGTGTCAGTCAAAAAGTAAGAGTAATAATCTCATATCTGGGCCTGTTTCAGCAAAGCCTGCCTTGATTCCATCTGAGGGAGCTGGGGGGGCTCAGCCTGGAGAAAAGGAGGCTCAGGGGGGCCCTCTACAAGCCCCTGACAGGAGGGTGCAGCCACGTGGGGGGTGAACACTGAATTCTTACATCACTGAGCTGCTTTGAAGAGTTTCACACTCAAATTCCACTGTCACTGGAACTTGAAGTTATATTCTCCATTCATTATGGCAAATTCATTATGTCACTCATCTACCTTTTCAAATCAAAAGTGCATTTTGTTCTGTGGTTTCTTTTTTATGTAATGAGATGTGCAGGACCAAGGGCTCATCATTGTTCTGCTGCCCTCCAGCAATCCTTTTGAACTCCTTTGGTCTCACCATTTCTGTACAAAGCTAAATAAAATCAACTACAGTGTTCCTTATGTGTGATGAAAGTTTCTCATTCTGTTAGGAATGTGATTCAGTAAATACAAACTTTTTATCAAATTGCATTACCTGACAGTATAGGAGATGGGTTTGAGTACTGCTATTTTTAATCCAAAATTGTTCACCTTTTGGCTTGCAAAATACTCTGTGCTGCTTTAAAAGGGCAGGAAGATAAATTACTGTCATGATACTGTTCATCTAAATTTATAGGTCTAGATCAAGATTTCTTAAGTGACTAATCATCCCTGAACTCAACTTGAAGTACCTTCAAGGCAACTGATTTCCTAAAGGAGCTCGGAAGCCATCTCAGTGCTGAATTCCTTTCAAGGGGCTACTTTAGGTCACTGGTTGCTTTTGAAAATGTAGCTCTATTTAAGTAAAATGTTGTTGATATATCAATTTGAGAGTCCGCCACGTGAGCTGTAGGCATGGTGTGAGATTTTTTCCAGCAGTTCTCGCTATTGGTTTGGTGTTCATCACCAGTTCCTGGTGATCTACTGGGAGTGGAACTGAGCCAGCAATGAAGAAGCTTAAACTGTAGAGCACGTGTGAAACAGAGCAATTCTTGAGTTGCTGTGGGGCAGCAATGCTGCTTTAAAGGATTAAGTTCTTTGAAGCACTGTGGCTGGAGAGTGCTGTTAGGTGTCTTCTTGGAAGTCAAGAATGCAAAGGATCTCAATAACAGGTTTTTCCAGTTTAGATTCATGAAAGGCTTGACCATAATATTCATGTTCTGGCCTTTAGCACCATGTGAAGGAAAGATAAAATCCTGATGTGCTCCAGCTCTTTTTCTGTTTTCATGAATAAACACATGTAAGTCTCCAAATATCCACAGTACAGCACATTAAGATCCTTTTTCCTTTCTGCTGCTTCTCCATTTTCTATACAGTGAGTCAGGACTTTTCCATACATCCCTTTCAACAAAATTCTATCCATAAACCTTTTTGTCTTGATAAATACTTCGTTTCACTAAACCAGACAAACAAAGGTCTTTTCCTTAGTGGTTGATGTTTTTGATGTTTTTCCAAGTCGTTTGTGTATTTACTTTCCCATTAAGCAATATACTGCTGCCAGAGAGTACATTTCAGTCAGGGTAGCAGCACTGTAGTTTAATCTCACTGAGAGCAGAAAGCCCAGAAATGGCATTTATCCACCCTCTGAACCCTCCTGCTTCCCTTCTGGCCTTGAAATTGCTCAGCCTAATTCTGCACAACCAAGAATTTGGGCTTAAACATCCACCATTTCTATTTTTTTTTCCTAGGCATTGATTTGTGTCAGCTTAGCTATTCTTTTACTTAGGAGTAGGAAACACTTGATAGAATATGTTCCTGGCATGCTTATTGTTAAACGTACTGTGGAATGTGTGTGTGTGTGTCTGAAATTTTGGAGCATATCCTTGGGGGTATTTTAGATTAGGATCGTAGAAGTATAATCCTTGCAGGAAAAAAAAAACCACTTTAATTGAGGTAAAAGCGTGAACTTAAATCACCTGAATTTTTACCACATACTGCCATGACTTTGTTCACTGAATTTCCCTGGTGGGACCAACAGCCACCTCGGATCACTCCAGCCTTCATTCCCACAAATACCGCGGCTTCTTTTTCTGGGACATTTCTAGAGAATTAAACCAGCAACCCAGGAGAATGTTAATTGCACGAGTGTGGTAGAAGACAAGCTAATTTGAATAAAAAATACCAAATGTATTTTGGGAATGTCTGAGGGAAGGGGTTGTGCCAGGATTTGGCATTTTTCCTGGCCTTTGAGTTCGTGTGTGCTGCTCAAGGTAAGGCTCGGGGGCCTGGGAAGGTATATGGAAGTAGGAACTTGGTTTGGACAAAAGCTTAAGTATTCAGGAGACAATTTAACCTGTGACAGCAATGCAGGTGGTGGGAGAACCTTTGCCCTTGTTCAGTCCTCTGCTTTAAGGCTGCAGATTTTCTGGGTGACCTTGGCAAATCACTTTCCACCTGACTCCATTCTGGATCTGAAAAACTGGGATTATAGTACTGACTCACACTACAAAACACTTTCAGATCTGAGGACGGAAAACTTTAAGAGCTGGGATTTAGTGTGTTTTTATTGTAGCGAGTCTCACCAAATTGGGTGATTTATCTCTTTTCGTTTGGGTATGCTCTCAGTTGTGAGAGAGAGCTTTAGGCCCTGTCTCTGTGTCAAAAATAGCCTCATTTAACTTCTGGGTTACCTTTAATTTATGGAATAGCTGGTGCATCTACCAAACTGTTTAGTTTAGTTTAAAAGTCCTTAGTTGACAGAGAAAACTTTGGGCAGACAAGTCCTTCCTGCTACCTAACATTTAGGTTCTGGGACTTTTTTCCTTTCAAGCAGAGTATGTGTTCTGATGTTATTCCCTTTTTTTTTATTAATTTTTTCTGGCTAGGACTGTTCCCTAGCAATGGTTCTGGCAGAGCTGGGGTAGCCTTTGCTGTGCTGTTGGTCTGGGCACTGCACAGGGGTGTGAGGGGCTGGGAGCAACCCTTGCCACTTCCCACTGGAATCATCCCTCAGCAACATCGCACAGGGTGGCTCAGAATTCCTTTTCTTTGCCTGTCTCCAGTTACCCAGCGCTGAGATGGTGAAAGCAGGTGCAAAGTGACAGTGCTAAACATAGCAATTTCAGTCACTGCTCCTAATGCAGCAGGGGGATTTCAGCTCCCCTCCCCCTCGGAGACCAGCTCCCCTTGCACACCCGGGAGTTTGTAAAAATCATCCTGACATCCCAGCTCTTCTTTAAACAGGCTCTTAAACGAGAGTTATCCATCTACTTGGGGTTAATGTTGGGACAGAGGAGGGCCCTGATTCCTGACAGCTGTGGCAGAGCAAACACGGCTGCAGTTCTGAAAGATGGTTCGTTGGGCGTGCTATGGAAAGGCAGCAGTAAGAATTCCATGAGGGACTCAATTTCACTTCCTGTTCAGAAAAACTATCCTTTTTTATGTCATTCCTCTAATCCTCAGCTTCCAAATAACAAGCCATGATCTATTAGCTTTAAAGCTTGAGGAAATTAGGAGTGAAAGTTCATGGAATTCCGGAGTAGTTTGGGTTGGAAGGGACCTTAAAACCCATCTCGTCCCACCCCCTGCCATGGGCAGGGACACCTCCCACTATCCCAGGCTGCTCCAAGCCCTGTCCAACCTGGCCTTGGACACTGCCAGGGATGGGGCAGCCACAGCTTCTTTGGGCACCCTGTGCCAGGGCCTCCCCACCTCACAAGGAAGAATTTCTTCCTAATGTCTGATCAGGGTGTGCATTTGAAAATCTAGGTCAGATTTTCCCTGATATTCTGTCTCTTTGAATTTGAGGCTTCTAATGTTTTTTTTCTTTAGGTTTCCCATAGGATCTAGACCCTGCCTCACTGCATGCAAGAGCACACAGATGTCACTGATTATAGAAGAACTTTAAGAAGTCATAATTAATCTTTTGACAGAAAGCAGTACTTACATGGAGACATTCTAAACAGAATGAAACTAAAATTTCCCTCTTCTAGTTATAGTAAAAGTCTGAAGCCAAACAAACTAAACTTATTTTGGATATTCTGCTGTTTCCCTTGGTTACAGTCCTTATATGGAACAACAAAAATCTGGCTTTTGTTGACCTCCCCATTACCACTTTCTGGTTCTTCCACATTGGCTGAAGGTTTCAGGATTGAATTCACAAAGGCTGGAGTGGATGATTTACATAGAACAATAAAAAAAACTTTTGGCAGGCGATTTTAACCACCAATTTTAATTTGAAAATAATTTAATTGCTTACTTTACAAAATTTCTGTGGTTTTGATTTTCCGTTGTAATGGAAAGTTTTGCACTTCTTTATGTCTAACTTGCAGTTACATTGTGTGCAAGGACAAACTGAAATCTCCTTTAAAGGGTGTGTATTGAACTCTAAAAATAACCCGGAGAGAAACCTGGCTTTTAACTTTTTTTAGACGTGTTGCTGTGTAAGGAAATGATATTTCAAAAGATGTTCCCTTGGAAGAACGTAAGTGGTTGGGTTTGGTCACAATTTGGAAGAATTTGCCTTGAGAAGGAAGGTATGTAATTACCTATGGGGGTGCACAGGTGTGAGGGAAAGCAGACAAGTTTGTGCATGATAGCAAAAGGTGCTGAATTTAAAAACAAATAGGGGATTTTTTGGAATCTTTTCGTGTAAGGAAGTTTAGCTTGGGTATACATTTGAACTGAGATTGTATGTCTAGAATAGGGCAGAAGGAGCTGGACTTCCCTTGCTTCGAGTCATGTTTTCAGGCTTTCTTCTTGAAATCACAATCAACTGAGGCATAAAATAAAAATTTTTAAGTAAAAATCTCTGATTTTCACTTTCACTTTGGGACTCTCTAGTTTAAAATCTGAAGTGCAGTAAAGGCACTGTTGTGACCTATATGTGTCCTTGTTGAGTCTGTCAGTGCAATAGGGGCAGAAGTGCTCTGCCGACTTTGACCTGGGGAAAAATGACCAGATGTGGTATATGTTCTGGTAGAGTAAAATTCCTTTTCCATACATATGCATTTTAAAGCCTGATACGGACTGTCCAGAGAGAATAGACCGTGACTCTTCTAGTTTCTGATGTAACTGTGGATTTGTCTGTGCCGGTCGGAAGGTTTGGGACCTGGCACGGGAGCCTGGATGCTGCTTCCAGTTGACATCTATTTCCTGCTTAAATAAACTCAGGGGGTAAGTTCAGAACAAGGCAAAAAAACCCTCTTGCCTTCAGAAGTGGCTCTTGGTACTTGCAGTGTGGGTGGAATGTCGTTTCCTTTTCTCATAGCTTACTAAAGCACGTCTCTGGTTTTGTTTGTGCCCGGTCCCTGATGCTCTTCTGCCTCTTTGCACAGTTACAGGCTCCGCATGGCCTCTAGATGTCCCTCCTCCTCCTCGCATAACCCCAGCACCAGGCAGTGCAAGAAATCCAGCTCCACCACATCCCACTTCTTCAAGGAATAGACCCTGGGCATGTCTGACCAAACCAGGTACAGCCACACAGCCACGGGAGGATGCGCAGGGCTCCCTTCTCCTGTGCTCCCAAACCCTTCTGTGTTTCTGTGGGCAAGGAGTGCGAGGCACTTTGGAGATAGGAGCCAAGCCTCAGAAACCCCACAGTGTCACTGCTCTTGTTGTAACTGGTGCCGTTGTGGTTTGGGGGAAGGCTGAGATGCTGAGAACTGGATGAGCCATGGAAAAGCTGCATCCCCTTCCACACTGGAAGTAATGCTTCCTGTTCAAGACTCAGACCACCAGGATGCTTGTGCTGTTGCTGGCTGCTCTGTCTCATTCCTGGGGTGAAGAGTCTCTAGGGTTTGTTCCCTTTGGAGCTTTTTGCTAGCAATAATCCCCTCTTGAAATATGTGATGTACTAATTCCGAAGGGATAAGGTCTAGCCATGGGTACTTAACATACTGTGGATCAAAAGGATGTGTTAGGGTATAAGGAGAGTTTTGTTCATGATCTTTTAAGACCTGAGGTGTTGCTCCTCTGGATCCTGGGGACCTTGAAGATGGTGGTAATTTTTCTAAGGATGGGTTTTACCTCTGCCTTGGAAGGAGTGGTGTTTGTATCTGATTGTAATAGTGGCCAAGTGCTTTGGGATCTGTTAGGCTGAGTGGGTGAACACTGAACAAATATTAACTGTCAAAAAAGCGTGTGCCTGAGAGTGTCCATTTTGCTGGCTGCTTTGGTGGCACACCACCAGCTCAAAGACCAGCATTACAATGTCAATTGCAGTGCTGTGATAACATGCAAAAACCTTAGTTGAGGTTGTGGTGAGATAAACTGTGTAATGAAGCACTATGGGCTTGGGCAAACTAATGACCCAGCCCCACGTATTGGTGAGGCTGAGTTGATTTTCTGTTGGTTTAAACAAGACACTGTTTTCTGCTCCTTCATTTCCCCACCATTAACTTGCAGATAATAATCTCCTTTATACTGATGTAACAGCTAAGAAACATGATACTTGAAATGTGTTAAGCTAAAGGTAAGAATGAGTACCAGCAAAATCAAGACACTGCAGCCTGGAGTTTATTCTTTCTTCAAATCATTCAAAAAACAACATTTGAGGGAATAGTTAGTAAGAGTCTGAGGTTTGCTATGTTGTGAATAATGGGGTGGTTGCTAATAAAATGTTAACATCCCTATCTGTGTCACAGACCATTTAGTTGTGGGAAATCCAAGCAAAATTAAATCATGGGTGTCTCTTCCCTGTACAGTGGTCATTGAATGACTTGTCCTGCTTCCAGCTCCATGGAACATGGAACTGTGACTCCTTAAACTATTTCTGATTAAATGCAACTCTCTGTGTATTTTCAGGTACCAGAAACTTCTGACTTGAAAAGGTGAGGTGAAGTAATCCTCAAGCATTATCCTCTCCTGCTTGGCTCAGATGCGGTGAGATGGGTTCCTCAGCAGACAAGAGGGACAGTGGTTTCTTCTGCTGGAAGTGATGATGTGCTTCTGTCATCTCACCCTTCCTTCCAAGGGAGGGAGCACAGAGCAGGCTCCTGCTTGCTCCAGAGAGTGATGAACTATGGATGCTGGGGACAGGGTGATCTTGGGGCCCCCCAGTGTGTGGAGCCCACGTGCCAGCATGGAGAACAGCATGGAGAAGTGTTCAGGCATCTGCAGGCAAACTACCTGTGCTCAGAGGGTGGATGGGTCTGGATGAGTCTCCTCTTTCTGGGAGAACATAGAGGGTTTAACATACTATGCAATTAAACTCTGATAAGACTGTTACATCCTTTTAGTTTCTGCTTTACATCCTAATGGGTAAAGAACTGGGCATCCCACAAAAAAACACTGAAGGGAGTGGTAGGTTTTCCTGAGGTTTCCACACGTGAAGTCTGTGGGTACCCCAGTCTCTTGATTTTGTACCATTAGCTTTAAGGGGCAGATGCTGTTGCTTTTGAAGTGCGTCAGGAGCTGTGTTTTTGGGGAAGATCACCTGTTACATGATCTCTGGGAAATGCACTGATAGCCCAGTTCCATGAGGGGATAAGCATCAATTTCTCAAAAGGTGTCATAACTTGTGTTGCCAGTCTGGCACTGTTTAGAGTCAGGATTTATTTATTTAGGGACAGTATCAAACACGGGTGTTGCTGTGCAGCATCAGGCCAGACTTGTCCTTGAATACAACATTTGTCCTTAAATAGAGCACCTGTGTTTGTGTCTCTAGACACATACTTAGTTTCAGGGGTCCTGTCCAGAGGCCATCCATGAGGACAGCCAGTAAAGGCTAATTCCAGAAACACACAGGTCAGCTGGTAAAATGCAGGGCAGAAAGGTCTCTTACCTCTTTCCTGTGCCCAAATGGGGTCAATCACACCCAGGTGCATCGTCTGCCAGTTCTGGGCAGAACTTCTGCCCAGTTCACCTGTGAGGTGAAAGGTTCCTTCTGCCAACACACGATTTTCCAGGATCCCTGCTAACGTAGCATCCAGGTTTGGAATTTTTTTAAGGAGGCCAAAGTGGTTGATTGTCCTATTTCCTTCTTGTTTCAGTCAATTTACTCCTGTCCTTGACTTTGCACTCCACACAGATAAGCACAGATCTGTGTATGCACACGTTAGTTAAGAAAAAACAAGTGCCCGGTTGATACTCCTTCCCACCACCCTGAAAAAGTCAAAAAAATGATCAATTTTATATATATATATCTTCATATATAGAGATATATATATATATCTGACAGATAAAAATATATACGTATGGAATTGCTGAAAACAGTTAATTTTGTATAGTTTTGATGAAAATCAAATTATTCAAAATGAATGCAAAAGCTTCAAAGAAGAAATATTGTTCAGCATCAAAATGTTTCAAGTGCATGTTGTTTGAGCTGGAAAGAACAGGTTTTCAGGGTCTTGTATTATCTCACTACAGAGTTTTTGGATAAACCCCTCTGGAGGCTTTCTAAGTGCAATTGTGATTTGGGGGAAGGCTGAGGTGCTGAGAACTGGATGAGCCATGGAAAAGCTGCATCCCCTTCCACACTGGAAGTAATGCTTCCAGTCCCAGACTGTGAGACCACCGAGATGCTCGTGCTGTTGCTGGCTGCTCTGTCTCATTCCTGGGGTGAAGAGTCTCTAGGGTTTGTTCCCTTTGGAGCTTTTTGCTAGCAATAATCTCCTCTTGAAATACATGTACTAATTGCAAATGAAGGCTGGAATTTTTCACAGCAGCCTTGGAAGATTGAGATTCTCATTAGTCACTCAAACTAGTTGGAAGTGAGTATCCAGATCTGCTAGGCAGCTTGGTAAATTTTGGTCAAATAGCACAAAAAATTGAGTTTCCTGGCCTTATGTCTATGTCCAAGCAGCTGGTGTGCTCACACAGTTCTCTGATCAGTTTGTCTCACTTTGGTTTTGCACATTATCTTTTTATTTTCTCTCCACATTTTCTCCTTCCTCTCATCATGTAATATCAGTATGGTAGACCCTATTCTTTCCTGTGTGTCTGGAGAGTATCTAGGTCACTTGGAAAATGACTATACAGTGCTTATAAACCCAATATACTCTGATTTAAAGCACCAGTATTATTGGTGATTGATTTCCCAATGCAGTTTTGTAGGACACTTTGTCAAAGATCACAGTTAGTGTATAAATTATCACTAGTCACTTGAAGATTGTTGCTGAGGAAGAGTTTTCTTGCCATATAGCCCAAATACTGCTTTTAACAATCCGTTCTCCTCAGACCCACTCAACTTCCAGTCAGTTAAATTAAGTACAGAGTTCTGGCACAGATGCTGCCCAGTTTAGTGCCTTTAAGGCATTCCAGTGAGGTTACTAGAGGTCACTTCTGTGCAATTTATTTTTGCTGCTTTTTTTAGAGTGGTATCAGCTATAAAAACTGACAGACTCAAGGAGAGAAGTGTGTACATTGTTGTGATATAGGAACGTTTTTCCCAGAGAAATTCTGGTTTATCACACAAGCCTGTAAATATGTATTTACAATTTTAAAAGCACGTCTTTATGTCCCTGGTTGTAAATGCTCTGTTTTTAAAGTTTTATAACGTGTGACTCAACCAAGAGACTGCAGTCCACAGCTTTATATTGTACTGGTCTGTTTGAAGGGTCCATTACAGTCTAAGCTGTAGCAGAAAAATATCCACACCACTGACAAGAAATAACCCGTGGTTGCACCAGACTTCGTCATTTTTCCTCAGATACAAAATGCAGTTTTTCTGGGAGGGTGGGGGAGGGGGGTGATTTTTCATGAAGAAAAAAAGCATCAGTTCAAAATGGTGTCATTTCTCTGGACCAGTGAGGAGATTTCATTCACAGTGAATTCAGGAAAAGTATGCCATTTTTTTCCCAAGGCAGAATTTCACAGTTTTGCAGCAAATTTTTAACCTCCCCCGTGCCTGCTGATGAAACGTGAAATTTTGCCCTTGACTAATGTCACAAGTTCTTGTGAAAATTCAAGGAGAGGGTGGGGAAAAAGCTCAGGTTTTGCATGTAGAATTTGCAAGGATGACACTGGCAGCTCTGCAGTGCTCTCATGGCAATGCTGATACTAAGAAGTTTTTTAAAAATAAACTGTGTGGAGATGTGGTGGGACCTGGTTGGTGCTTGGGTTCTGACCATTGCTCTGGAAGACTGAAAGCTCTGTTGTCTGTCTGCCATGTAAAGAAAAAGAACAACAATAAATTAATGTGGAAAACTGCATTATGGAAATATTTATTGTTATTTTGGCCAAGGAGGTCTTAAAAATGGAGATTGAGTGTGTTCTAACTCTGAAACAACGGAATGGTTTGGAGTTCTCCTGGTGGGTGGCAGGAGAGGAGGAAGGAGATGGAAGTGTCGCTTTGGTCTGACAGGTTCCATGCACAGACGGGGATTCTCCTGACAGCTCCACCCAAGGTCTGCACGCTTGGAGAATCAGCACATGAGCCCTTTGCAGTGTGGCCTCTCTGTTCAAATACAAACCTCCTGCTGAGGCGGGTCAGCATCGTGGAACTTCAAGGCTGCTGTCCTCAGTCGGGAGGGAGGAGGGTGATAATCCTTGCAGGATCCTTCCCAGGAATAGTCCCTGTTTCATACATCGTGTGCCATCACAGAACATTGAGGCATTTTATGCTTTCTTCAGGGCCATGGGACTTGGCTCTTTCCATAGAATCCCAAAATGGTTTGGGCTTGAGGGACCTTAAAGCTCATCCCATTCCCTCCTTGCCATGGGCAGGGACACCTCCCACTAGCCCAGGTTGCTCCAAGCCCCGTCCAGCCTGGCTTTGGACACTGCCAGGCATGGGGCAGCCACAGCTTCTCTGTGCACCCTGTGCCAGGGCCTCCCCAACCTCATTGTAAAAACCTTCTTTAAATCTATTCTAAATGGACCCTCCTTCAGTTTAAAGCCTGGTAAGGGGGTCACTGCTGGTGATGGGCAGCCATCGTCATGGCTGCATTTATCCAGCCACATTCCTTAAGAAGAACAGCAGATGCAATAAATAGGTTTGGGAACAGCTGAATTGTATATATTCATATTAATTTCACATATGCTAAAAATGGCTCTTTCACCCCAGAGAATCTGAAGGTTCCTTACGCATTATAAATCTGATCTGTTAGAGAAAAGCCACTGTTGTCACTGTTGCCCGTCAGTGCCTGCAGCAGCCTAACAGGCAGCCAGGCTCCTCTGGCAGTGTCACAGCCTGTTTGGCTGTCAGTAAATGCCACCCAGTTTCAGGTAAGTTTGAAGGGATCAGATTGTGCTGAACTGTCATTCTGTCTCTGCTTGAGAACCTTGAGAAATATTCTTTAAATAGCTGCGTGCCTCCATTCTTCTGTCTGTGCTGTCACATGAAGCAGCACTAATCACTCCTTTTTATAATAGCTGTGGCTTTTTTGGGAGAAAGCTACATCCAAAAACAGATAAGGAGGATCACTTTCTCATCATGAAGCTGCTGCCTGGAGGCTGTTTGGCTCTGTGAGTCGTGCTGCTGGCAGAAGGATGCAGACAACACAACACTGCTGGTGGCTGGATCCCCTCCCAAAGTCCCAGTTAGCAAAGGCCAGGGGGCTGCTTCAGTCTTTGGCGCCAGTGCTGATTGTAAATGTTCTTCCGAGGCTATGGGACATAGAGAACTGTGTATGCTCAAGAGTGGACGTGGAGGACACAAGCCCATACTGCCTGAGCTCATCTGAGATGCTGCGGGAGAGCGGCAGAAATAGAGCTGCACATCCAGCACTGCTGAGTAACATTTTCCTGGGTTGTGAGCAGTGGAGCCTTTGAGCCTTTCCCTGGGCTCACACCCAGCCAAGGCCACTGTGCAGAAGCTGCTGCAGTGCTGTGACACACCAGGGATGCTCCAGCCCCACGGACACTGACAGAAATAGTGCTGAGCCTCCTGGTGTGAGGGACATTTCCCGTGGTGCAGGGATGAGCTCACCTGGAAGTGACAGCGGAGCACATTCTGACCTGCTGGTCGTGGGCAGTCATCAGTTACTCCCCAGTGAGGAAGAGCAGGGGCACTGACAGTGCTGGGGGTAGGGGACAATTTCAGGCTGTGCTGCATTTGGTTCGTATCCGGCTTTGCAGCCACCTTGAAAGAAGAAGGGGCAGTTGTTAAAGACCAGTTCTGGGCATATTGTCTTCGATATGAGATGTTAATGCAGATAGGGCCACCCCGCCTTTTTGTACTGCTCTGCTAAGTTTTGGGTCACCGTGACTTCAGCAGCACTTTGCAGGGTTGGTTTCCTGTTAATTTTTTTGTCCTTGTGTGCCAGTGTCAGTGGTTGTGTGAAGAGCTGGGTGAGGGGGTATTAACTCCAGGCTCATCTCCTCGCCCAAAGTCAGCTTCTCTGGGCCTCTAAGACTCCTCCAGCTGAAGCTCTGGGGAGTAGACTGTGTGGGGACAGGCATTGCTTCAGAAAATCTGTACTATAAAACCTATCGCTCATGATTAAACTCACATCTTGCCATCTGCACAATGTATTTACTCTCTTATATATTGAATTTTCCTACAGCTGGAGTGTTTAACTGACAGAACTGACAGACTCCCTGAACTTCTTTTTTGGGTTCCTCTATCATGTGCAGTGATCCAGGCTTACCTGGGGTGTATTGATTCAGGAATGCTTCTTAATTTGACCTTCAGAAGTGAAATACCCAAACTATTTCCTGTAGTACTCTGTTTTAGTAGATTCTGCATCTGAGTTCAGCTTCCCTTTGTGCCCAGCACCAACTGATTAGAATCCTTTCAGAGTTGGTATTTCTTTTCTAGAAGGATATTTATATATTAATTAAACCATACTAAAGCCTTACTTTTGATAAACTACCCAAAATATTCTCTAAGTCCTTTAGGGCTTTTTCTTTCTGCACCACTTACATAATTTTCTTCTGTGCCTTTCAAACTTTTTTTTTTTTTTTGGAAAGAATAAAACTCAACCAAACAAAATTCTCTTTCAGCCAAGAGCTGCTGAAGATGTAATCTGCAGGAAGGCAGAAATATGTTTAATTGCTGCCTCTGATGCCAAACCTTAAGTGCTTTGCTTCAAAGTGAGTTCTAGAAAACTCCATTTGCCTTGCATGACACACGCATCAGAATTACAGAAACCTTCCAGAGCTGATGGTGTGATCTAAGGAGGAATAATCACATCCATACATCCCCATGCATCCAGCCAGTGATTCCACCAGCCTTCCTTGTGACAGTGCTGTGCTGGAAAAAAAGGCAGAAATCCTTACCTGCTATTTTTCCTCCCAGAATCTCTGTCTTGCACCAGTGAAATGCTGATTTCTGTCACAAGAAATGAGTTCTCACTTGCTACCATTCATAGCTGATGACATCACATTAAGGATAATTTCTGAATGTTCTTTCCTGAGCCCTCCCCCATTCCCAAATCCTTTGCTACAAAGAACATTGTTGTGAATAACCCCATTTCTTGCAGAGGGTATTTCTAGAGCTGTGAAGCACCACAGTAATGAAACGTCTGTTCTTGTGATGTAATGAGTTTAGCCGAGTTTCTTCTCTCCCTTTCATGCATTTTCCTGTGGCACATTGTTTGTTCAGTGGGATAATTGGATACAGAAGAGAAGCAGATCTCCATTGAGCTGCATTTTCCAAGGCTCTTCTGTCCCGATGTGAACTGTTCTGTGCTGCTGTCAGCATGGGCTGGGGGCGGAAGGTGCACAGAGCCTCTCCCTTTGCATTTTGGGGCCTCTGATCATTGGTGGGGAGGAAATTAGCTGCTACAGCCTCATGAAATGACCTGGGGAGATCTCTCAGCAGTCATTCCAGGCCAAGGGCCCATAAAGGTGCATTAGATGGATTTTCCTGGCACTTGGTGGTTTGGTGGTAACTCAGCTGTGGTGTTTTTAAGCTGCTTGTGTTGTGCATCTGAGTAAATCTTCTCATGAGCAAATCTGGCTCTAGCAGTGGACTCATTTGCAGAAAAAGCTCCCACTCAGTGAGGGGTAGCGGTTGACTTCTCTCTCATTTCACCTTCCTCTTGCACTTCCAGGGCAGTGAATGCAAAGATTTCATTCACTGTGTGCAAACAGAGCTCCTTTAAATTGAGCTCCAGCATCTTAACAAGGGGCACGTTACTCCTATCATATATTTATTTCCTTTTCACCTAGAAAAGCTTTGAGTCAGGTTATGTGTTCTGTCAGTAGTGTGTGCTTTCAGCTTTGAGTCAGGTTATGTGTTCTGTTAGTAGTTATTTTCTGTGCAGGGTCAGTTGCTGCAGCTGATGGAGTTCACAATGGCACCAGCAGAACTGGAGGGACCCTAAAGAATCTTGTACGTGCTAAATAGACCTCAGGGTGTTGTGGTAAGCACAGAAGCCCAGAGGAGGAAGTCTGGCATTGGATCATGTGTGTGACTGGGCACAGCAACACAGGTGTCAGCTGTGAGGAGAATCCAGGTGAGCTGCAGTGAGGTGGAAAATGTCCCTTCTGTACCTCAGAGAGGATCATTTCGTAGGAGCAAAATGTACTGAGCTAAACTGAGCATCCCTTGGAGTGTGTCCAGAGTGAAGGGAAAGCACTGATGAGCTCCCGTGCTCTGGATCTGCTCCCCATGTCACCGGGAGAGGTGGTGGATGCTGACACAACTCCCAGACCAGCTCAAACAAGAGGGCTTGTTTTCTTGCTTTCTGGTTTTTAGGGATGTGGGCTGGCTGGATCCAATGGCAGGAAGCTGTGAGCAGTGGTGTGAAATGGAGTGTGGCCTCTTGTGTTGTGCAACCCCTGCGCTGGGCTGGACACGGAGCCCCACGGGGAGCTCAGACCCCGCAGGAGCTCCTCCAGAAAAACCTCTGCAAATCGAACAGCAAACAACCTTTAACAGTTCCCCACTTTATTCCCTCTCTGGGAAGCCTTCTTATCCCCAGAGTGCCCCTCCCTCCAGTGACAAAGTCCTTAGCACCTGCAGAGGACAGGTTTTCTAAGATTATTGGGTTGTTTTGCTGGTTAAAAACCTCCAATGCAGTCTCCTAATGCACAGTGGAATTGGGAAGAAGGAAAAATACATCTGTGAGTTCATCTGCAACACTAAAACCCCTGATGTCTTGAAGTCGGAAAAATTTTGCGAAGGAAGTAGAGAAAAAGGATTTGCAGGTAGCCTCTTACGTAATTTTCCTTTTTTTTTATTTTCCTAAATTATGCTTTAATATTTCAGAGCTGGATGCAGCTCTGCAGTGGATTCTGCAGACAAGTTACCAAACAGTTCTGGGAGCATTTCCTGGGATGCGGTCAGAGAGAGCAACAGGCACAGTTAGGGAGGAAGAAAACAGCCACAGGAATAAATACCTGAACGTTGAAGACATATGGACCAAACGGCCCAAGTTTTGCCTTCCTCCATGTGATAGACAAGAAGGTCAAGTTGAATCTCTTGTTCATGTGAGGGCAGAAATTTTTCCTGTGTCTTTAGTGAAATAAACATGCAAAGTAGTCTCTGGTTTGTTTGTTTGGACTCTGCCATAGATAATCTGAGCCTAAAATCATGTAAATCATAGAATCCTAGACCAGTGAAAGGATGCTTTAAGGGGCATCTAGTCCCACCTCCTGCCATGAGCAGGGACATCTCCAACTTCATGAGAATGCTCAGAGCCCCATCCAGCCTGACCTTAAACGTTACAGGGATGGGGCAGCCACAGCTTCTCTGGGCACCAGGGCCAGGGCCTCACCACTCTCACTTAATTTAATTCCTTAAATTGGTGTAATATCTGAGGGAGTAGATAGAATAAACTGACCCAGCTGGGATTTTGTGGACAGCTCCCGACTCGGTGCTCACCCTGTGCAGCGATGCTGCCCCAGGAGCTGGGCTGCTGCAGAGACCACGAGACGTGACTTCAATTCCCGCTGCTCGGAATTTTCCAGGTGTTCCTCGGCCTCTCTCTGCCTCCCTTGGCTGCAGGAAGGGGCTGAGATCATCGTCCTGTCTCCCCCGGGTTTGGTTGTATCTGCAGGAACCTCTCATTCTCTGCCCCGGGCTTTCTGCTGCTGTGATCTGACAGTTTCTCATTTCCACCAGTGTGTTTTCCTAGCCATGCGGTAACGTTTCTTCCCAGCAGACTTCTCAAAAAAAGCTCTGATGACTCACGGAGGACAAATTTATGCAGAGCTCCCGTAGTCAGCATCCTTTGCATTGGCAGAGGGAGTTTTTAAAATAAAGATGAATCAGCGCTGCCAGACTTTGCTGGGAGTTAACTCTTGGCCCCTTTTCCCTGGAAACAGCCCTGGCTGGTGCTTACACTGAAGGAATTCCAGCCAGGCATCCCTGCGGGATGCAGAGCCACGGACACCGCGGGCAGGTTTGGGAGCCAGTGCTGGCCTCTTTCCCCCTTTCCCTGGAGCATCCCTGCGGGCAGGCGGGCGGGAGGGGGTTAAGGCGGGCTGGAGAGGGTTAAGGCAGGCGGGAGAGGGGTAAGGGNGGCAGGCGGGAGGGGGTTAAGGCAGGCGGGAGAGGGTTAAGGCAGGCGGGAGGGGGTTAAGGCAGGCGGTTGGCTGCTCCCTGCCTGAGTTAGCACCGCCGAGCGCCTCCAGAAACGCTCCGGGAACAGCCGCTGCATCCGGGCAGAGGGAGGAGGCCGGGCAGCCACTGCAGCAGGGCAGAGGATGTTACTTAACGTGGCTCCAGTCTCCTCCCCCTCGCCGGTGTGGCTGGGGGAAGGGGGGAGCGGGCTGTAGGGAAGGGACAAGCGGCGGGGAGTGATGCCGGTCCCACCCGCGGCTGCATCCGCTGGGAGCCTCCTCTGACCTCCTGAGGTGCGGCTCGGGCTCCGAGCCCTGGGAAGAGGCGGAGAAGGATCTTTCCGGTGCTCCGGCATCCCCGGTGCCCTCACAGCGGGTGGGCTGGAAGGACGCAGGCTCCGCATCCCGGCGTGGGAAAACTCCCGTGTTCCTGGAGGAGATGTGTCCGAGCTCACGGACAAGGTAGCCGCTGGGTTTGGGCGTCTCGGGAGAAGGAAAGAGCCTCATGACTTTGCTCTGACCATGGCAGATACCCCAGAAGGGGCCAATCCTCAGTGCCTGGTGCTAATTTGTGCCTGAAGCCACCAGACCTGGACACACGAGAACCTCCTGGGAGAGGCGCAGACCTTTGGTTTTCGCAATGAAAATATTGATGACACTCAACTGAAAACACGCGTGCTGACCCTCTCCCTTGAAAAGAGGGAAAGGAGCATCCTAGGATCTCGGGAAGAGGTGCCACCATTCCTCCCTGGGTGTCTCCTCCTGCCCGCTGAGGATCTGTGGGGGACAGGAGGTCTCAGAGCTCTGGGCTCTGCTCCATGACAAACACTCAGGACTGCAGGGAAGCCATGGACTCCCCTCCGGTGACCTCCAGCCCTGCTGCGGGGCCCGTTACCTTCTCCCAAGTTTTTGGGCAGCAATGTCAGCTGATGGAAGCAGGTAAGAGAGGAACATGCACAGGCACCACCTTGTCATCCTACATCCCACCTCCTGGTTTGCAATGTTCTTGCTGTCCCTTTCCTGTTCTGTTTCCCAAGTTCTTCCCTAAAATCTGGTGTTTTCCAAAGGGAAAATCGGGGTGACCCCTTTTGCGTTTGCACACCTGCCTCGCCTACCCCTGAAACCACTCAAAAGGTTTGTGCCCAATTATTTACAGACAGGAGCAAGGGTTGGGAGGACTCTGTGGGTTTGGGTTAACATGGACTGGAACAAGCTGCTCTGTCCCTGATGGTGGAAGTTACTGTTTGGGTGTGAACAAAACGTGTGGTGATTTTTGCATTTCAGCACAATGACATTTAAAGCGGAGGTTGATTTGCTGCTTCGGAGGGTAATTGCTGCAGCGTGTGGATCTCTGCTTTGGTATTCAGCTCCGTGAAGGACAAAGTGGTTTTTTTCCATGGCTTCCCCTGGCTGTTTGTGTTACTGTAACACCTGGAAGCTCTGTTCCTTTTCCCAGGTGTTTTCATACATTTCTAACTCTCTACAGATGGGCCTGGCTATTTCTTATCTGTGCCTTTTGGCTGTTAAGTAGGTGGTGTATGACTAATCCCAAATTTTCCATGTTTGCCTCTTGCTCCTCACAGGTGCTCTGAAGCACCAGTCCATGAAGTGCCCCAGAGCTGTGCACTCACATCCTCCTTCATACCTGGTTCCCCAAGTTTAAGAGATTGGATAAGGGACTTTACAAGATTTACTCCTGTTTTCCTGTCCCTGCTGTCAGGTAGCTCTGAGGAAGGATGTGTTTGTTTACTTAGAGCCGTGGAGAAACCTGGGTTTCTGCAGTGATGCCAGAACAACACTTGCTCTGAATTTTTAGGGCTTGTTTTACTCAGATTTGCTGGTACTTTATTACTGTTTGTGCTGGTGCAGATATCTTGGCAAATTTGTCCTGCAAAGTGTTCCATCCTTTTTCCTTCTCTTTTGTCTCTCTTCTATTAGCCAGTTCTGTAACTAATGATGTTTGGGTTGTATGTTTCTACTTATGTGGTGACATTAAAAATATTATGTATGAGAGATTCCTGCAGATCTCTGTGGGACTTCTGCTGTGCCTCTCGTACTTCCACAGGTAGAGCTCGGAGGATGACTCATTAGGTGACTAATTAGCTGACTGCTACTCAGTTAATCAAGTCTGAGATCATGCTGCTGCCTCCAAGAAAATGTCAGGCAGATCTTCAAGAGGGTTTGGTATTAAACTTTCCTATTATGTGTCCTGGGATCAGTCCAAAGGCTGTGGATCCATTGTGTCAGGTCTTACCCAAAGAAGAGATGTAGGAGAAAGCCCTGGTCCTGGGTGAGCAGTTTGTTTCCCAAATAAGCAAGACCAATGAGGAGGGAAAACACAGGTGGTAGTTGTGGTTTGGTTTGTTTTCCTTTGCCTTTCTTAGAGGGAAATGCCCCAGAGGAAACCTGGGACTTCTGGGTTTTTGAATCCCACCTGAGTCAGTTCAACCAGAAGATTTTCTTCCCTCTAGTGGATCACCTCGGTAGGATTTTCTGGATGTTTTCTCGGGTACAAGGTGAGATGCAACATAAGGGTGGTTGTCAGTGACATCCAAAGGGATTTCAGTAGATCACATGTGTTTCTATGAGCTTTCTATCCTTATGGCAGTGACAATGCACACTCAGAACTCCTGAAAGCAGAACTTCAGCTGAAATGTCTGTGGATGTGTCTGTGTTCATGATGCCTAAAAGGCCAACCTGGAAACAGAGACTAGACAGGGTAAGGGAATAAAGGTGATGTTTATTTAAAAGGCCTTCAAAGGTACACCCTGGGGAGCCAGAGGCTATTTCCAGAATGGACCCCAAGATGGACAACAAGTCACGAGTTCTTCCCCCTGTTACGGGTTTGGTCCATTTGCATATCAGCATAAATTCGCCAATTAAACTTTAGCTAATAAGGTAACTGCCCCCCCAACTTGCCCCCCTTCTCAAGGTGCTGGTTTACACATCTTGGGCCTAGGACAGTCTGAGTGTCCTTGAAGAGCAAGCCCGGAGAGGCTTTGTTATGTCTATCTTAGCATGAGAGAACAGCAGCTAACAGGCAACAAGACAGTTCAAAGTTACACACTAGGAATACAGAGAATACAGAATTTGCAAACTATAAAAGCTAAAACCTAAGGCATCATTCATAGGCCTTGCAGTGTGGGCAGGAAGGATGCCCTAAGGAAGTGGGAGTGGATACAGGTTTGGGACATCAACTCTGCTTCCTTACTTGTGTCCTGTGTCACTGAACTGATGTTTGGGAGAGAGCCACAAAAGGTCTCAATGTCAAGTAGGGCTGTGCAAATGACTTTACAAACCGTAAAACCAGATCTGGCTCCTGTGTTTCCCCTCAACAACAATCTCTGAGGAGCCGTGAGGAGCCGAGTTTTGACCCAAACAGTCCAAATCTCACAAGAAAGATTTGTAGACACCCAGTACCACATCATTGTCATTGGTGACATTCGGGCTCCTCAGTAACACTGGGATGTGCTTGAATGATAAAGGTGCTGGCCTTAATTAAATGTCAGATTTTGTGCCTGGAGAATTGCCGAGCTTGAGATAGATCACAGACCTGACAGCACACTTTGATGTACCACCTGCAATGATCTCGTGGTTTTTATAGCTTCTGCCTGTGGTGTAAGGACACTTCTCCTCCAAAGCACCTGTGAGAGGAGCTGGGCTCTGCTTGCAAAGCGTGCTTTAGGTTGTGTGTGGTATTATCTGCTCTTGATGGGGAAACCAGAGGGTGTGTGATGCTCCCCTGCAAACATATCCCCTTCTCCCAGTGCTGCTCTTCAGTAACTTGCTCTGGAAACCAAATACTGAGTGTTTGGAAATCAACTTCCCCCTTGCCAGCTGCACCTCGTCCCCATTGATGCAAGACTTGAAATTTGCGTTTTTTGTGCAGCTGATTCTGCACAATTGGCTGATTATTCATGCACAGCTTATGGAGATTTCAGTAATCACAGTATCAGCCTGTGAGTGTGCTGGCACATGGGAGCCCTGCTCCAGAGCTTGTTTGCCCTTTGCACAAGTCCTTGCTCTGTGTTTAACCTCTGGAGGAGCTTTTGCTGGCACAGCACATGGGATGATCTTTGGAAAGTTATTTTTCTACCTTCCCATTTTATTCTGTTGCCCCTTACCTCACCAGTTTACTGCATCTCCACAACTGTGCTTGCTGGGATGTGTTCCTGGTGATCACCTGGGTGTTTATGTGGCCTGAGCACAGGGAACAGTGGGGATGAGGAGGCTGCAGCTGGCTGAGCTCCCTGCTCTGAGCCTTCACTGACAAAACTCCAGTTTCCCAAGGCAGCAAATCCTTGCTGTTGCAGGCATTAAATTTGGCTGATGCCTGAACGATCTGCCAGTGTCACCTGGGGACATGGTAACCTTTAGAGGGAGAGTAATTCCCAGAGGGGGGCTGTAATTTCTGCCTGGGATCACTCAGGGAATAAGGTTTCTGTTTCCTTGCCAGCCATGCAGGGCGGGTGGTTTTTTCCCTTTTCCAGCCTAACCACAAGGCTGATGATTTCCAACAGGAGTAATTGGGAAAGAGGCTGGCTTCACAGCCCCGTCCTAAATCTTCTGATCCCAGAAGAAATTCCTGCCTGCCAGGCAGTGCCAGAGGATCTTTCTTGCTTGAAGCACAAATTCAGATCTGGCAGAGGTTCGTGCTATAAATTTTGCTAATACTCAAATGAAGGACTCTAGCTGTTCACTTTAGAAAGAAAAAAACAGCAACAACAAAAAGAGTCCGAAGGATTTATGGTTGTCACTACCAAACTTAAAAATTAGGGCTACTAAGAATGTGAAGGGTATTTCCTGTCTGATCTCCCATGAAACATTGAATATATGGAGTGAGACCTGATCTCCAGGAGGGCTGAGCATTCTCTGGAAGAATAAGCCTTAGTAGAGAAGCCATTTATTTTATACATGGACAAACTCCAAACAATTTGTTTGGCATAATGCAGTTTTCTGGACTTACTGCCATGCATTATTCTCTGACTCACTGCTCCATTAGATTCATTTTCATTTTCCATCCATTCCTTGGCTCTCAGATGCTGCTGATTTGTTAGGTTCCCAAAATTTTTTCTTTCTATTTTGCCAGTTTATTTTCCATTGGTTATGAAATAAGGAACTTGATTCAAGATGTGACCAGAATGACAAGAAAGTAATATGAAAATCATCCAGACCTTAGGATTTTGCAGTGAATCTCTTCCATATTATCTTTCCATTACATATATATTATCCATTACATGCATTCTGTATTCCACTCTGGTGGCTGCTCCCCAAAAGGATGTGGGTTTGGTTTGGTTTGGCTACCCATTAGAAAATGAAGGACATGATACAAAACTCTTCGGAGTTCTTCTATGGAAATAATTGTTATGTGGCTCAAAGCTTTTGCCTTTCCCCTCTAGATCTGTAGTTTAGCTCTTGATTCAGTTCTTCTCAAGGGGAATGTGAGGTGAGGTTCATGTGGCATTACCTAAGCAAAATATTTGTCATGCAGCACGAAATCCCTGGAATCTCATCTGATCTGGCATCTTTTGCAAAGATTTTGTTTTGCAAACAAAGCATGGAATATGAAACATAGAATTCCTTCATCTGGTGCTTGAATATGGTTTTTAAACAAATAAAATAGTATTTTAAAAAGATCTGCTCTGTACCCCCTGACTTGGGTGAAAGTTTGCTCAGAAGCTGGGCTCCTTGAAGCAGAGCTCAAATCTGATGGGTGTTAGATTAGAAAAAAGTGATTTATGGGAAAACTTCAGCCCCTGATAAGATGTAGAAGGAAATCTCTGACCTTCCAAACTGAGGCTGAGATGAACATTTGCCATCTGTGCTCTTGTATTTTTTGCCCTTTAGTCCCTTGTGCATTTTTCCATTATTTAATTAAACAGCAACCGAACAGGATCTGGTTTCAAATCATGTACGTGGAGTTCAGACAGAGCAGAAGTGATGCAGTTTCACCTTCTTCCCAAAAGCTGAGTTTAGCAGTGCCTGTCAGGCACTGAGGGAGGTGGCACAGAATCCCAGACTGGTTTGGGTTGGAAGGGATCTTAAAACCCATCTTGTTCGCCACCCCCTGCCATGAGCAGGGATACCTTCCTCTAACCCAGGTTTCTCCAAGTCCTGTCCATCCTGGCCTTGAGCATTTCCAGGGATGGATTAATCTCAAATCCGTGGTCATTTCTGCTGTTGTGTTTCCTGAATTACAACACTTTGTGAGCTCAGGCTCCAGCTCCCAGAGCATCCGAGCAAACCTTTAGTGACAGCTCTTCTTGCCTCTCGTGGACAACAACAGAGAACAGTCAGCACAAAACTTGCTTGGATCAGTTGGTTTGAGGCCACACGGAATCAGGGCTGGGAATGTGTTCCCCGGCACTGGGCGCATCAGGTTTCCTACGTGCATTAGTCAGTAATAAATCTTTCATGGTAACAAGCTGTTTCATTTGCTTTCCCAGGAGAAGAGGGGGTGTGTGGATGCCAAAGATGTTTTCAAACATGGTTGCAGCAGCCTGGCTTAATTACTGTGCCTCAGGTTAGAATAACTAGTTTTGGGAAAAGAAGAAACTGGAGCAGGTGTCAGGTGGGTGAAGTGAGATGAATTTGGTGATCCCCAAGAGTCTGGTCCTCCTGGGTGGGGAACCACTGACCTGCTGAGATGAGGCATCACTGACTCGTGATGATCTGTCATAGAATCCCAAAATGGTTTGGGTTGGGAAGGACCTTGAAGCCCATCCCATCCTATCCTACCCCCTGCCATGGGCAGGGACACCTTCCACTGTCCCAGGTTGCTCCAAGCCCCGTCCAACCTGGCCTTGGGCACTGCCAGGGATGGGGCAGTCACAGCTGCTCTGGGCACCCTGTGCCAGGGCCTCCCCACCCTTTAGGGGAAAGAATTTCTTCCCTATATTTAACCTAAATTTCCCCTTTTCAGTTTGAACCCATTCCTCCTTGTCCTGTCACTGCAGTGCAGGCACCTGAGGCTGTTGTGCTGCTGACCAGCCCTGCAGACTCCTGGAAGAGAAAATTACTGACCCGCAGCATTACAAAATTGACAGTTATTTTGTTTTGTCAGATTTTGTGTCAGGGGTAGAAATGTTGGGGTTTTTCCTTTTACTAAGTCTAGCTGCTCTTGAAGGTTTCTGTTCCCCGAGTGGAGCTGTGGTCTGGGTTCATGAGCTGGTGTTGTCAGGCTTCAGCAGCTCAAAAGCAACCACATAAATCTGTGCCCACCACTGTGGTGCCTGAGAATGTGTAGAAAAAATCCCTGCCAACTTTCTGTGCATGATACTGCCAGGCTGAATCACCTTGTGAGTGCTGGTGTAGAAAGAAGTGTCATTTCTGTCAAAACCAAACCCATTTTTCTGAGACGACAGTAAGTGTATCAGAAACAAACTGCTTCAGAAGCCCCTGGAGTTTTGTGTTTTGGAGGAGAACAGGATAATCTGATCCTCTCCAGGGCCAGGTCCAGCACTAGGAGGAAACATCATTTACCTCTTCCCAGAAAAGCAATGAGTAAAAATCCTCCTTGACAGGTGACGTGCTCCTGCCTGAGTCGAATAGATTCGGGGGCCACAGAAACGAAATGGGAAGGTCACTAATATTTTTCTTTTCCACTCAGTGGAATGAGCCGTTATTAGGGATAAAAAGAAGTGACATTTATCTCCCTCTTCTCACTTCATTAGGTAGGACTGTGCTCCCAGGAGAAAAACAGTAGATGGAGTCCACTTGCTGTCTGTAGCTTTTACTGCTCTACAATGTTCTCCTTTTAATCACACAAACATGGTGTTGTTGGTGTTTGCCTGGGGAGCCTCAGGCGATCTGGGAGCTTCACTGGGCCCTGAAGGACAGAGGCACCACAAACAAGGACTTGCTAATACTCTAAATATTAATATGAAGTGCTTGAGAGAACCATGGAGGCCACGTTTCAGTGGGCAAAGTGGGGTGTAACAGGTTGGAAGCTTTGTTATCTCTGAGAGAATTTCCTGCTTTGGTTTATTTCAGGCTGGAAAAGCTCCAGGGAATTGCAGTGCCTGGCTGAGAACACAGGGCAGGGGTCTGTTCCAGCAGAGCTTGGGTGTTTCTGATGGCCAAACAGCAGCTGGTGTCCTGAGGGTGATGAACTGTACCTGCTTGGAAGAGGGGAGACAAAACCAGTATTTTCCAAAAATGAGGATGTGAGGAATGTGGGTATTAAAGAGATGGTAAAAGCTGGCCTTGGATTGGAGCTGAATCCCCATTTCCTTGATGGATCAGGTGCTTTACTCCCCAGAGTGGTACCTTGGACTTGTGGGTCTGATTCAACCTGCAGCAGCATCTGGGAGCTGAGGTGCCCCATGCTGTGGATCTGCATCCCACCCTCTCCAGGGCCAGGTAGCTCCTCTGTCACCTCACCCTGGGAGAGTCCCTTCTCCCACACAGCTGTGATTAATGTGTTTAAAACCAGCACAGACCAGCCACTGAGGGGACCATGGATGCACTATTAAGTGTGAAATTATGTATATGTACCTGCAGCTATTTATGTAATGCACAGCAGGAGGGGGCTGTTCTTAAAACAACAAGGAAAAGCTTTTCCCAAATGTTATGACTGCTGTGTGCCACCAAGTATCTGACAAAAAAACCCCCTCAAGCCAAAAACAGAAAAGAGAGACAATATTGAACAATATTTTTTTGCATAAATTAAATATAAATTGTTCCCTGTCATCTCAACAGTCAGACTCCATTATTACAGCATCTGTATACGAAGCACTTGTGAGCTGATTTACTCCTGATTCAATTATGGGCCGTGTTCATCTGCCCTCCTGATGGACTAATTTGGTTTTGTCAGTTAATGCTCATAGCAAAGTATATGGATGTAATAATTCCTTGCAATTGCAACCTTCATGTTTTTATGACACCAAAATAATGAACTGAAAACATGCGTATGATTAGACTTGCAGCTACAAACAGGAATTAGTTATTAATCTTTCTTTGGAGGTCTTGGAGGCAATTTTAATGGCCATGCATTAATAGAAAGGAAAAGGGGATGAAAGACGTGAAGCAAAGTATTTGTCTTTGCTCTGGCTTTATCCTATTTTATGGTAGGTGGAGATTTTTGAAAATTGTGTAAATGGATATTTTTCCTAAATTCTGATATGAAATAATGAAAGTATTTTACTAGAACACATCCAGGCCATCATGAGTTTAATTGGTAAATCATCTGAACAAGGTTGAGGTTCCTGCCTTTGTGCTTTATCCTCCTGGCTAATGCAATGGCTGCAATGATGGAATAAAAACCATGTGAGCCCTTCCAAAATTAAACATTCCTAAAGAGCTGGCATATGATACCCTCAAAATATCCATATGTTATCTTGGCTTGGAATGAAATACCAAATACGAAATTTAAACATGGAAAACTATGCTTGGGAAGGAAATATGTTTGGTTCCATTAGTTTTGAAATGGAAGTGCAGCGTCATCAAAGCTCTGGTAGAGAAAACAGGCTGGGATGGAGAAAGGGGTGGGTTTTCTTCTGCAGAAGAGAAGGACCCTGCAGTGTCCCGAGGGTTGTGGCAGGTGGGTTGCAGATTAGGAGTCCTGTATTTTTGCAATATTATCGTGTAAGGCTTGATCCAAGGAGCATCTTTGTAAGGGCTCCCAGCACAGCAGCCAGAGCTGGTGGCCTTGGAGCCCAGCTGGGTTAATGATACAAGTCACCCACCTGGTCCCTGCTCTGCCAGCTGGGCTGCCTCATGAGGAGAGAGCGAGTTCCAAGGAATTCAATTTATTTCTATTTCCACTATTCCTTTTGTTCCTGCTCACCCAGTCACCCGAGCAATGCAATTATGGTTTGTTATATTCTGTGTCCTTGATACCCACTGGCGCTCATGAAGGGGCTGGAAGTGCTGCCCTCGCTAAAGGGTTAAAAAAGTAAATAAGGTAAATTCCAGGGAATTCAGAGTGGGTCTGTTAAGGATTGGCAAAACAAAAGGCATCTGATGCTGAGTTAAAGCAAAATGAAGCTTCATTCTCCCTGCAGCATCTCTCAGCCTGGATAAAAATAGTCCCTGTCCCTCATTTGAGCTGCTCAGGTTCTCTTACAGAAGTGCTTGCAATGAGCTCGGGTTTGCAGGTACCAAAACAGGACAAAAACTGCTGCCAGGGGCTGCAGCGCTCAACAGCTCACCCTCAGGTTTGCCAGGAACAGCCCTGAGGATTTGCTGAGTGGTGTGCCAGGACTCCCACAGGAAGGCTGGAGAGGGGCTTTTTGCCAGGACAGGGAGTGTCAGGACAAGGGGGAACGGCTTCAAACTGCCAGGGGGAGGGCTGGAATGGATAAACTGAAGGAATTCTTCCCTGTGAGGGTGCTGAGGCCCAGAAGCTGTGGCTGCCCCATTCCTGGCAGTGCCCAAGGCCAGGTTGGATGGGGCTTGGAGCAACCTGGGACAGTGGAAGGTGTCCCTGCCCACGGCAGGGGGTGGAATGGGATGGGCTTCAAGGTCCCTTTCAACACAAACCATTTTGGGATTCTGTGATTCCATAACCAACAGCACGGTGTGCTCAGCTGGGAGAGTGCAGTAATTTTTGCAGGCTTAAAATAAGGGTTTGACTTTTCCTCACTGAACTGGGAGCCTGATGGGTCAGGGGCAGGCTGATGCGAAGGTACCTCAGTTCCCTTAAATGTATTGGAAATATGAAGAGTGACCTGACTATGGCACCACACAGCTCTGAGTACATAAATTCACTCTCTTTATCCATGTTTCCCAGCTTCTGAGAAGTCTGGGAAGACTCCAGTTATGAGTCAAACAGGTGAAATCAAGATGTCATTTTTATGATTGTGAAGGGTGGGAGCTTCTTCCTCTGTTTTTCACCCATGGGCAGATAACGATGGCAAAGGACTCTCAAAAACCAGCTCTATCTCTGACTGCTAAAATTCTCACTAAATAATCCAGCCCCTCTCTCGGACAGCTCTGCATCAGTCTGCCCATGGCTGTGGCCAGTGCTCACAGACTGAATGCTTGTGGTTTTCTAGAAAAGCTGGTGTTTATAACATAAATCCTTTGTGCTGTGGTGCTGACCCCCGGTGGCTGCTGCCTGGTGTCTCCTGCTGTGCTGTGGGAAAACTGCTCCTGCCTGGATCCTGACTTTCCATCAAGCACGTGGTCTTAAGGAAAAAGTTTTGGGCAATTAAAAAAAAATCTGTTCCCCAGAATGTATTCTGAGAGAGAGCACAAATATTCTCCAGNTTCATTTTTCTTTCCTTTTTAAATTTTGTTTTCTTCATCTGGTGGAGCAGGTTTCCAGACCTGAGAGCAGTTTGTTTTTCACCAGCTTATCTATCAATTTGCTGTGTGCTTGAGATGCCAATAACACACTGACTTGAAAAGTAATGATCCATCATCACAAACTCCTATGGATTTTTTTGGCTACTGGGATGGGCAGCCCCAGCTGAATTTGTTGCTTTAAAAAAGAAAAAGTAGGAAAGATTTATTGTGCTAGGGTTTGTGATTCTGAATGTCCTCTATTTCTTAATTCCATTTCTTAATTGAAAGCTGAGATTTTCTTGTTTCCCCTTCTCAAAATTCAAGGTTTTAGTAAATAATGTGTTAAGTGCAGCAAACACATCAAACGATAAATGCCAGCTACACAAATTGATAAGGTGGAATTTGTTTCCTGTAAACAGCAAAATGCTGCTTTTGCAGATAAAAACAAAGCTTTTATCTTCAAGGCAAACTGTAAATGAACTAGAAGGGTAATTTAACATTCACAGTTGTTTAAATGGGATTAACTCCTGTGAAGATTTATTATACACATGTAGGAACCCCAGAGAAGGCATTTCAGAAGTGAGATTTTTTTTTTCCCATGAAGGTCTGCATTTTAGTTAAAATTTTATATTCTTGAGAATCAGAGATGGATGAAATTAGTGCCAGTGTTTTGTGATGGTCTTCCTACCGTTTAATATTTTAATGTTCACCATGTGAGGGAAAAGATAAAGTCAACATAATCTCCAGCTTTGGTGGCAAAAAGCACACAAGAAAGTTTAAAATACAAAGTAGCTTCTCCAGAATCCAACTGTGAGGATCTAATTACATCTAATGCTAATTATCCTATTGATCTTAGCATTTTACTGTATTCAGCTACGTCTATTGCCAAGCATTAATCACACATTTAGGCTTATCCACACAGAACCCAATACAAGCTGGAGCTGCTGCTTTGCCTTGGGAGTAGAACAGGGGTTTAGTTGTTTTTTAACTTTTTCCCCCCTTCCCTTTCAGCTTTTTTATCCCAGCTGGCCTCAGTTACCTGGGAATGCCCAGTGCTGTTCGCCTGCGCTCCAGGAAAGCTGTGTTTCCCTGCGGAGAGAGGGATTTTGTTATGCTTAACTCTCCCTGAGCTGGCTAATGTTCCACTTGAGGTTTGCTGCTTTCATTCACGTTGATTGAATTAGGGAATCGTGGCTTAGGTGCCTTCCCCCCCTCGCCCTCCCCTTGGGGAGGGCATTTTGTAATAAATCGAAAATGATTAATGAGAGAGTGGGACTGTGATCGCTTCTTTTAAGAAAGGCTGGGTAGAAGCTGTTGGACTTTGATACCCCGTGATCTGAAGGAGGATTAGGGGTGTTTTGGCTGGACTGTTGCTCTTTCCTTTCGCTGGGCCATGGCAAGTGTGGGTTTGGCAGCCTCAGCACAGGGTTTGGAGCTGAGGAGGGTTTCCAGGGCTCCACTCTTCATCTGCAGGATTTGTGCACCTTAAATGCGCGAATATCCCAGTGCGGCTCTGTTGCTCTCGCTTTGCACCAGAAGCGGTTGATTTGCGGAGTCCCGGGGAACAGGCCAGGAGAGGGAGGCAGAGTACGCCGCAACGCCGAGCTCCCTCCCAGCCCGACTCAAATTTGCCCGAGTTGATGGTGCCGAAGTGTCCGTGATGCACCAAACCCCAGCCCAGGGCAGGGCGAGCGCGGGGATCCCTCCGCTCCCGTGTCCCCAGCCAGTGCTGGGCTCTTACTGGTGCCAACGCGCTCCCAGTACGAGATGCCGGTGGTTCTCCCTCACTTGTGGTATCAAGTGAGGCTGTTTTGGGCTCAGGTTGCCCCTGCATCCCTCGATCCGTCCATCCCTGCATCCCTGCATCCCTC